>JAMKCH010048373.1:0-97040 GCA_023653785.1 Ophioderma brevispina
TGCAAGAGCATTTGTTAGTGCACCTCCAACCATCATTGCTATTGCAGATGCCATATATTATATTGTATTTTTTTAAGGCGGTGGATTGACATTTATATTTGGTGGTAGAATGCCTTGTTTGATAAGAGCTTGTTTAGTCATCATTGCAATGTATATATTACCTATTAACATCGTGCTATCTTTGAGATTGAATTGACCCAAATCAGCTGGCTTCACCTTGAGAAGCTTTTTAGTAAGCACTGAGTTTGTCAACATAAGTCCACCAAGAACTGCTGTGTGGTAAGCACCATTGACAATTTTGTTCACATCCATATAATATAAGAAATATTTTTTTTAATTTTTCTGTGCCATATCAAAAGGATCGCCCACAGGTATTTGAGATGCGGGAATTCCTGCAGCAGGCACTTGTGAAGGCACTTGTGCAGGTATTTGTGAGGACACTTGTGCGGGCATTTGTGCAGGCACTTGTGCACCACCCTGGGTAAAATATACAAGACCAACAATAATTCCACCAGCAATAAATATACCTCCTATAATCCAATAATTTGTGTCCTGCACTTGCTGTGCAGGCGAGTCATTCAAAATAGTTACCTGCTGCACAGGTTCTAACTTTGGTTTTTTTTTATTTATCCGATTCCATTCAGCCAACCGTTTTCCTTGCTCAATACGTTTGGATTTTTAGGTTTTGGTTTTGGTGGATCCACGGTTGAAGTTTCTACCGGTTCATTAACTATTGTATTGTTTTCTATGTCCATATATTAAAATGACATATTTTTTGTTAATAACTAGTTTAATCTTATTGACTTCAGTTGCTAGTAGTACAGCTGCTACAATAAGCCTTGCTACAATTATTGGCGCTCTAACTGCCCTCCCTCTTGGTATTGTTGCAATCTCAACAGGTGTCGTTGGTATTGTAAGCTCAAAAGTAAGTAAGCTTGTTTTAAAGAAATGTGAAAAACATGAACGAATCAAATTTGTTGCCTTGTCAAAATTATCATCCGTAAATGATCTTGTATCCAAAGCCTTAACGGATGGGAAAATAAGCGATGAGGAATTTGGGGGTTATTATTCGGGAAATAGAAAGTTATCGCGATCACAAATCACAAATTCGTAAAAGGATACGCAAAGAGTTATCTGCCGAGAGAGAGAAAGAAATTCGTGATGAAGCTGAAAAAAAGGTATTCTGAAGGGGCAAGAGATCGCAATGAGCAGCCTCCAGGGTATATTGAATCATGCGAGAGATCATAGATAGACTTGTTGTTAATTAATTTGTTGTTCTTATTGTAATACATATTGATAGTTTTTCATAGCTCCCACATTATTTTTTCATCCCATTCCTGTGGCAATTGCATTTGAAGCTGGTGGTATTCAGTGTTATTTTTACAGACCACTAGGCTGTAATTTGGCTAAATGTCAGATTGCCAGATTGGTTTGCGAAATTTAGCTTGGAGGATTGGGGGTCTAGGGGTGTTTTTTTTGGGTAAGAAATTGGTTAAAATCGGCTCAAATAGGGGTTTCGCGAGATTGTTCTGTCCTGGTACCCCCATATACTCTACTACTGCTCGTGATATTATCAAAATATACAAACAAATCAATTTCGCCAAAATGGTCGATTGGCCTGTTTGGAAGACTCGTGACGATATAATTGAACATCCCGGGTTATAAGTAAATTACTCCACTTCAATTTTCTGCCACCACCTCCTTTTAATGCAGTTCATTCCGTTAACGGTTCCGAATTTGTAGGGTGTTGGCAGAATACTAAATTACTGCCCTTCTGTGCCACATAATTATTCATGGGTGTTTTCATATTTCAAAAAACTATGTACTTTTGCGCCAACCTGTTCATTCAAGCCAAAGTCATTTTCGTGAAGTGGGCGGTATTTCATAATGGAAGAACAGAAATATGCCGTTTCCAGTGTCGCAATTAAAATGCAATCAAGGAATGCCCGTACAAAATCTCCTCTTTTATGACAAATACGCAATTTTGAGCATTGCCGTTCTGATGTATTATTTCCTAGACAATTACCAACACAACTGTGTAAGGAAGCGCTATTAAAATTCTGCTATTATTGCTTCAATAAGGTTTGGGCTAGTATGGCGCTTGACCTTGCACACCATGGCATGTGGGGGATTGCCGGTGTGAAAGTAATTATAGTCCGCCGGGAGCCATAGTCCGGGCTGTATAGACGACAAAGGAATAAAGTAGTCAATGTTCACGATATTTAATGTTTTAAGTCTTCGTTTTGTTATAGTGATGTGCCATTGTGGAATAGTATTTAATATTAATATCAGAAACTCAGTTTATATTCAAACTTTTAAAAGGCAATGTTCTTTTACTGGTTTATGGTTGTGTTATTTGTTGTATTCTAATGCCAAATTTGAAGGTGTATTTTTCTGGTGATTTTAATTTTGAAAGTGTATGGCCATTTTGGGTTTTTATGAATTATGTTGTATTGTAGGCCTATTTTGTGTTAATATCTTTGAATGATTGTATTAATGATTCCTATCATAAAGTTCGTGTATAATTGTAATTCGTATATAATATTTGTCTTTTAAAATTTGTAGATAAATTGCTTTTAATGTATTGGCAGTAAATTGTAAAATAAGTATGCATTCTATATATGAATTGAGACGTGTGTGATGACGACCCCTTGCGCTTCGTCATTACTGGAAAATGTACTAGCTGCTTTGTTGTTGTTGTTATTGTAAGTTAGAATTTTATTAAAATCAAAAATATTTTCTTCCTCAAAGCTCCAGTGTAAAGCTCTTCTACTGACTCGTTCTCCAGGAGACCTTCTTGAGAAAGCTTCAAAAGTAATTCCAGGACTCAGTGAGGGTAATCACAACGAACTTCAAAGGTAAGTGTATGAGAATACGATTTCAATCAGAGGGTTATTCCGCGATCGTTTGTTTTATAAACGCCATATTCGATTTTAAAGAGCAATTGTCCGGTCGCTTATAGTGCCATTCCCCGATAAAGTGTTCAAGTTTGGTCTCCAAAATGACCAAATATCAACATTAAGGAATTCCTATAAATCGTAAACGTTAATATTTTCATAACACGGAATAATGCATGGGCGATCTTAACGCGAAATGCCAGGCTAATATAGTTTACGCTTCAGCATATTATAAATACATTTTTGTTTCAAATGAATGTCTTTCAGTCAGAAAAATTACACTATATTATTGATAACAAACACAGCAGCCAACAACGTCCTGCTGATCAATTGTTATGACTGTCATTGCTCAAATAGAGTTTCTTCAACAGACTTTAGTGGACGTCTGTGGAAATTTGCTATCCGGGTTTAATAATAAAGTTTTAGAACAAAAATATGTGACCGGTTTAGAAGTGTTTATGCTTAACGGTTTCAGGTGGTATAAAAGGAACCATTTTAGACCAAAAATTTCTACACGGTCTTCGATTTTTCTTGGGAAATCCGAAGTAAATATCCGTGTTTTCAAATAGCAGCAGTGCATGAGCTGATGTTGATGTAATCCATGCACAGCGGTCTATCTCTATCAGAGAGCAAATACCGAAGGTCTGAAAGCGGACGCACGGAATATTAGTGAGGATTTTGCGAGTAAAAACCTTTCCGGGAGTAGCGCCGAAGACCTTTGGAATGAATTCAAAGATAGAGTATTGACCTCAGTTGAAGTAAATGTCCCCTCTAAAATGGTGAGGAAAAGGAAGACGTCTCCTTGGATAACACAACATATTAAACGGCACCAAAGAAGAAAAACAGAGAGCACACAATAAAGCAGTTAAGAGTAACAAACCCGAAGACTGGGAAAGATTTCGGGAAATACGCAAATTTGTTAAGAAGGAAACCAGAAAATCATATAGGAAGTTTATTCAAGAAAAATGTTCAGAATCAACTAAACAATTGTACAGCTTTATTAAAATGTTAAATAATGATAATTCAGGCATTTCAGCTCTCAGAGATCCTGAAACTGGTATGTTGGTCACAGATAGTCATCAGAAAGCTGAAATACTTAGTAAACAATTCCAATCCCAGTTTACGAAAGAAAATTTGGAAGATCTGCCAGAAGAGTTAGGAAGTGAAATCCCATCTATGCCGGACTTTGATATAGAGGAGGCTGGGGTAATAAAACTGCTGGCTGAGTTGAACCCAAACAAAGCCACCGGCCCAGATGGGATTTCAGCAAGATATTTGAAAACAACAGCTGAAGAGATCCTTTAGCAGTTAAAAATCATATTCCAATTTTCCTTGGATACCGGAGTAGTTCCAAATGACTGGCTGCTTTCAAACATTACGCCTATTTACAAAAGGAGGATCGCACAATAGCGTCAAATTATAGATCGGTGAACCTCACATCAGTTTGCAGTAAAATTTTTGAACACATATTAAAATCAAATGTCATGAAACACCTGGATAAAACAACATATTGTGCGAAAATCAACATGGTTTTCGACGAAACCATTCCTGTGAGACCCAATTGATAAACACAACCCATGAAAAGCTTCTCTTTTCTAGATCCAAAGGCCACCACGTAGATATGATTATTATGGATTTCGCGAAAGCGGTTTGTGACAAGGTACCAACAAACAGTAGGTTGTTATGTAAACTCGATCGTTATGGGGTAAGGGGTAAAGTACTTAAATGGACCAAGGCTCCTCACCCAAAGGAAACAACGTGTCGTAATTGAAGGGAAATACTCAGAATGGGTTTGTTGTTAAAGTGGGAATCTTAGGTCCCTCAGGGCACAGTTACAGGCCCGATGGATTTTTTGGTATTCATAAATGACTTGCCTCATAACTTAACATCTAGTGTGAAATTGTTTGCAGATGACTGCATTGTTTACAGAAAAGTGGGCCGGTCCTGAGGATGCTGGCATGTTTACAAAGAAATTTAGATGTACTCACTGCATGGCAATCCAAATGGCAAATGAAATTCAACGCAAAAATGTTATTTCTGAGAGTGACTCATGCCGTTCACCTAAAAAATTCACCTATACACTTAACAATACTGAATTGGCTGAAACAAATGAACACCCCTACCTGGGTAACTCTTACTACAAACTGGACCTGGAATACACATATAAATAAGATTGTCTCAAAAGCTAACAGAACTCTTGGGTTCATTAAGAGGAACTTATACTGTTGTTCAAAAAAGGTAAAAAACCTTGCATATAAATCATTGGTTCGCCCAACAATGGAGTATTGTGGATCAATATGGGATCCGTCAACAAAAGAACTTATACAGAAACTAGAATCAGTTCAAAACAGGGGAGCTCGGTTTGTAATGGGAGATAACAACAGGACAAGTAGCGTTAGTAAAATGAAACAAGAACTTGAGTGGGAAACCGCTGAATTGAGAAGAAGAATGACTAGGGTCACCTTATTTCACCAAGCCTTATCGGGTCGCCTTGCCATCCCAACTAACATCTTACGCCCGGTCCTCCGTTCATCAAGACCTGCACATTTACTCAAATTGCCTGCAACAAAAACTGTTTGAATACCTTTCAATTGCCCAGAACTATAAATTGACTGGATGTTACCATCGGCACATAAAGGTAAACTGAAGACAAGAACATTTCAAGAAAGCCGTCGCTCAATACTACAACGCATACCAGTAACCGAACACATCAGTAACCATTTGTACCTTCCTACTCGTTTTTCCCATTGTAGTGGGAAGTTGAGTAGTAATAGATCCCAATCCAGATACCCGCGGGATGTTGCCGGCTGCTGTGGATAACAAAGTAAACGTTTATAATACTTCCGTATGATTGCAGCCATTTTGATCGGCCCACGAGAAAAATAGAAACCATGATGCTGTATAGTACATAGCGTGTCTTGAAATAAGTAGCCAGTGAATGACATAAGCAAACCTTTCAGCTATATTCTGTTGAAGAATCCGCCCCTGTTTTAAATCGATTGTTACTGCTTTTCTACTGGACACACTATATAATCCGATTTTCTGGCCAGGAGTACCCTAGACATTCCTTAGACACCTGTTTTTGTCTATTGACTTCTCAAGTCATACAACGTCACCAATGCCGAGCAACGTCAACAATGCCGAATATGGCGACCTCCATGGGCAACATTTATTAGTTAATTCTGCTAATAAGGCAATCTATAATGGAATAGATAGTTCAGACCGCAAAAGCATCTTTTAAAACATACTGAAATTAAAAGTTAGCCTGTTAGTACACTTTAAAAAAATATCCGATTTGTTAGAATAATGGTCTTTTAAGTAACGTATATGGTGTAACGTATCTGGCCAGTATCTTTGACATTTTTCGATTTTTGTCTTATATCTCCAATAACCATAAATTGTAAGTAGTACAAAGTATACCTTTTTTAATCCTTGTAACAAGACGAACACTTTGGTTACCTTTTTACAGCAATCCAAGCATTTTTAATTTTTGACCCTTGTATTATGAATCCCCCTCCTGGATTCCGCCCACACTTTCACGAGGGGCACCTCCGCTAAATTTGTTCATTAACCTTCATAGAAGACATGTTGGTATGATCAATATATGACATGTACCCACAGTAACCCAAAAAATTGCAACAGAAGGTTTCTTGGCATTTTCTCGTAGTATAAGGTCAGTTTAATAATTTATCAAAAGTTGCACAAAATTGGAGTCCCAGAAAGTGTTCAAACTATGAAATAAACAACATGGCCGCCATCAGCCATTTTGAAAAACATAAATCCTCATCTCTCTGGCAATAAATGAGCTAAAAGGACCAAACAGGATGTCATTTCCTACTAATTCTGGCATAACAAATCCATTAAAATGGGTTTTATTAGGTTGAGATATCATCTTGGCCTCTAAATCCAATATGGCAGGCTGCCATCTGCCATGTTGAAAAGTATGAATTTTTTCATCTCTGATATCAGATGGGCAAAAATGGAAAATAAGGTGTTATTTTTATTAATTGAGGTATAAGAAATAAATTAAGATGGTTGTTTTAAAGTTATTTTTAGTGGGCTATTTGTCCAAAATTCTTAGCCATGTTGATTTTATCAGCTACAATAAATCTATCACCATTTCAAAATATGGTGTTTACAGTATAATTGTGTAATTCTTCAAGTTCAAGTAACAGAAAGTACAGTTTCACATTACATCACCAAAATGTGGCAGAGAAACGTGTTTGCAACAGACGATCGACCACACTATTACTTATTTAGTCTTCAAGTTCATCATTGAGACTGGTTCTTGATCCATGTTTTCACATGAATGTCCACAAGCTGCGGTGCATCCCATTCTTTCTGCAGATACATTTCATTGTGATGCATCCTGAAGAACAATTGCATGAGATCATTTCCAGTGGCAATTTTGACCATCAGTCGTGCACATCAACTGCATGAGCTGTAAATAAGTTCTCTTAGAGTGGAGTTTTGCAGCGGAGGTTTTTGGTAGGCATCTTACAGGCGAAGAGCAGTTAGAGCAACCTACACTTTTCCACTGCATGTTCTATGAGGAGGCTCCTGAAATGCAAACTGATGTCTAAAAATCAAGAGTATAGACCATCGTCTCCGGCGGTCAGTACGATCTCGGGACCTCGCAGTTGAGACCCCCAATATCTAACATGGTCAGCCATCAGAGATCATTTATTCCTTCAACTGCCCACATCTGGAATGTCCTTCCTGAGTACATTCCTGCTTAGCTACTAATCATCGGACCGGCTTAAAAAAGAGGTTAATCGCTATCTCGGCACCAACACACCAGTGGTTTCTTCCAGATATTAGTTTCTACTGTTAATGCCCTGGTATCCCTTTACCATAAAAAACTCCTGACCATTTGACAAGGACACCGTTGTATTGCAACCTTCACTTTCTTTCGATTCAGGATCCATATTGGGAGTACTAAGTACTCTGGAACAAGCTCGGAGCACAGGGTCACCATGAATTACTTTGAAGAAAATAGACTTCTTGCCAACCACAAATATTCATGAAGTAGTATCGCAACCTGAAAATGCATGGGCAATCAGCAGAATTCGACTAAATGTTATCACTGAACAAGCACTTCAGAAGCTTTATATCATACACATATGTTTTCTTCTTGTCTCTGCCAGACCAAAAGTAAAGGTCATTACAGCCCTCTTCTGCATAGGAGCAGAAGTATCAATAGATCTGTGTCTTCGCCAATATGGATTTTTTACTTTAATTATGCCATGGGGACTGCCTTTTTGCTATATCAACATCTGCATCTCCTTCTGCATAGATTACGTGGCAGTCTCTCTGTTGCATTCAGTCACCAATTGAGAGCCTGCTATCCAGATCATTTTAGAGAACATCTTATTTCCCCAGCAGATTTTGTTGCATTTGCTGTCTACCTAGTTTTGCGATCCTAGTATTGCGATGTTCATGTGTGTTGTCCTTTGTGTTTAGTTCACCAGTGTATCCAGTGAAGACAACGGATGCTTTGATAGTGTCAACTGTGAAAGACGCATAATCATCAATAACCTTCACACATGGAAAGAGACCAGAATGACTTGCCGAAGCTTGCAGCCAAGTTTGAACAGCATTCTCGCTTCACAGGAGAAAAGGCCTTGAGAAAAGTTTGAACAGGGATAAATGATGGTGAGGATGTCAATGGACAAGATCTGTTCCAAGTAGGCAAAGATACAGTCAAACAAATGGAAAACAAGCTCACTTTTCTAATATAGCTACAAACGGAAAGCTAAAGTCAAGACCCTCGCATCTCCTCGGGCTGTCAAGGTAACCGATGACCAAGCTCTGTTATTTCAAATATTCCTGTTAAGTATCCCAATCTGGAGAACTGTCTTTAGATAAGGCGCTTTGCCATGAACTGCCACCATATCCGCCATCCATTTTAAGCCAAGTATGTTTTATGTATCAAGCCAGATAAAGCACATTTTTTGATGGTCATTTATGAACATGTGTCCTCGTCTGAGGATGCTGCCCCTGAGACAGTGACAAAGACTGATCACTCTGTTGTTGATGGAGATTCTCTTTTACGTCGCTTGGAATGGACAGAGAGAACTACGTATAGATGAAATGCTGATGAATTTGCATCTTTCACAGTTGACCATTATGGCGAATCATCCGTTGACTTCCATGGATACACCGGTGAACCAAATACAAAAGATAGCACACATGAATGTCGCAAAATTAGGATATCAAATAAGGTAGACATATCAAATGCAACCAATTTTGCTGGGAAAAAAGGAAATGCAGATGTTTGTATAGCAAAAACAGCAGTTGCCATGGCATAACACCCAAATTGGAGAAGACACAGATCTGTTGATAGTAGTTCTCCAATATGCAGAAGAGTGCTGTGTGCTGCAATGACCTTTACCTTTGGTCTGACAGACACAAAGAGAAACATGTGTATGATATCAATCTCCTGAAGCACTTATTCAGTGATGACATTTGCTCCTATCTGTTCTTTGCCAATGCATTTTCAAGTTGCGATACTTCTTCAAGAATATTTGGGGTTGGCAAAAAATCTGTTTACTCAAAGTCATCCATGATACCCCTGTGTTACGAGCTTCTTCCAGAGTATTGTGTTTTACCAATATCGAACCTGAGTCGAAAGAAAGATAAAGGCTGCAAACCAATGGTGTCCCTGTTCAATGATCAACAATCAGTGTCCTCGGAATCATTATGCTAATAGGTACCTTTCTAAAAAATAGTTTCACAACACCTTGTAGACATTCATGCAAAAACACGGAGTTAACCAGTCTCAATCTCAGATGATGATGAACTTGACGACTAAATAGTAATAGTTAAATGAAGTCGATCTATCAACTGCATACAAGTGTTTCGGCCACATTTTGGTGATGAGGTGAATAATGTGAAATTGTACTTTGTTTAAGAATTTTTCATTTACACATAATGAACTTAATGTGATAGATTTATAGCTGATAAAAACCAATATGGTTACTAATTTTCGACAAATAGCCCACTAAGAATCATTTCAATTCGAATAGATTTCTAATGCCGGAATTAACTGAAAATGACACCTCGTTTGTCATTGTATTCTGTCGGATGCTAAATAAGATGATTTATGGTTTCAATTTTTAAATGGCAGACAGTGGCCATTTTAAGACATCAAGGTGCTCTCAAATCTTTACAGAAACCAAGTTAATGTATTTCTTATGCTACAATTAATAAAAAAATAAACCATATTTGACATTTTGGCCCATGTGGTACCAGAAATAAAAGAATTTGTACTTTTAAACATGGTCGTCTTCTTTTTATCATGTCCAAACACTGTGGTTCTCAAATATGATCCAGCCAGAGATGGGTACAACGTCTGGCTGCTTCACTGAATTCCGCAAGGTCCTTGTTTGTGCATTGTTGCTCCAGCAGTGGACAGACCAAGAGATGTTCCATTGTCTGTGGTGCTGTTCCGCAACCACAGGTAGTGTCCTGATCTGCTTCCAGATAGCCCCGCTTCTGCAAGGAAACCTTAGATCGGCCAATTCTGGTTCTCAATCTGTTGAGGCATCACCGTTCAGCCCATGGTGGATGGCAGCCATATTGGATTTAGAGGTCAAGATGATATCTAAACTTCATAAAACCCATTTTAATGGATTTGTAATGCTAGAATTAGCAGGAAATGACATCTTGTTTGTCCTTTTGGCCCATCCGGTACCAGAGATGCAAGAATTTGTACTTTCCAACATGGCGGATGGCGGCCATATTGGATTTAGAGGTCAAGATGATATCTCAACTTCATGAAACTGATTTGTTATGCTATAATTAGTAGGAAAGGACATCTTGGTTGTCCTTTTAGCTCATTTATTGTCAGAGATATGATGATTTATGTTTTTCAAAATGGCGGATGGCGGCCATTTTGTTTATGTCATAGTTTGAACACTTTCTGGGACTTCAATTTTGTGCAACTTTTGATATATTGTTAAGCTGACCTTAAAACTACCAGAAAATGGCAAAAAACCTTCTGTTGCAATTTTTTGGGGTCATGTACTATTTTTACTCTACTATATCGACTGAGAAATGATGCTCTGCTCTCCACGGTCACGGAATTGCTCTAAATGACCCAACTACGTTAGCGAAACGTTTGTTTGTGAAATGACATCGATTGTTTACTTAGCTTTAATAATAAGTCGTTTCCACATCTTTGTTGCAATCTAAAAAGAAAGAGAACAAAATAAAAAGCAAAACAACTTAAAGCCAAAAAAAAATGTTACAGATTCTTTAAGCTAAAAAGCTATGTTCTATTGTTTATTTTTCTTTTACAAAATAACAAAATAAGCTTTGAATATGAGATTGCGATATAGTTGCAATAAGTCAGTCATTAAGCATGGCCAAGTTACCCAATAATGACCCCTGGATGACCTTTGGCCCCAAAATGACCCCTCGAAAAAGTGACCTCAAACCTCGTACGACGAAGCTCTACCACCATACCAAAATTCATATCCATACGTCAAAGCACGCCCACGTTACCCCCAATAACGACCCCTGGATGACCTTTGACCCCCAAAATGATTTCCTACGAAAAATTAGTAGCTATGTAGCTGTGCAACCGCAATGGCCAAACAGGTTCCCTGTAGTGAGACTACCAACCAAGCCTGCTATCTGTAACATGCGAAAACTGTATGAAGCAGAAGGAACTTTGAAAAATGTCAACAAAGGACGAAGCGGACGGCCTAGGAGCGTCAGAACACCTACGAAAATTCAAGCTGTAAGACAGGAGCTTCGCAATAACCCACGCGCAAGCATAAGGAGAAACCGTGTTGCAAATGTCTCCAGATCGTCATTTCAGCGCATCGGTAGTGATCACATCAATTGGCATCCATATAAAATTGTGAGACGCCATAATTTGGATGCAAGTGATCGCTCAACGTCGGCATGGCGTTTTGCAATTGCTAATCAAAACAACAACAACGGCGGCTTCTTATGAGAACTTGTAGTTGTTGATTAGGCCAATTTCAAATGTCAAGGCTCAGTGAACTCTCAAAATGTGAGAGAGTAGGCGCCAAAAGGGAACCTCCCAATTATTTTGTCTACAACAGACTTAATGATCGCAAGAAAGTTGCGATTTTAGCGCTGTTACAGTAACAATAACCTAGTTGGACCTAAATTTAAGATACCTTTACTTTTGATGTTGCAATTGTGTGCAACCGTGCCTAAGAAAATGATGCCCCGTGGACAGTATCTTGAGAACACACTCAACCAAAATGAACAAAAATCATTTTTATGATAAATCAAAATCGACAGATATCAATTAACGAATTTGAAAATTAAGTTTCATTTTGTAAAGTTTTTAATGGGTCACCCCCTTTACAGGGAATATAAATTCTGGTGAAGAAATAAGGTCCGTGTGTCATAAACTACATGCAGTGTCCGCGTGACTGATAGTCCACATACCCAAGAGGTTCTATATAGAGAGATAGGCAAAACGTTACGTTAATCTTTAGAAATCAAATCGTCTCGCAGTTTTCCGACCACAAAAGAAACATAAAGTAAAAACCAACAATAGAAGCAATGGCTGCCTCCGCTTGTTCCACATACTGTGGGTGCGCCGCTTTGCATAACACTCATCGGTATTGATACAAATTGATGTATGTGTTAAGAGGTGGCCAGGTGTAATATAGTGCACCTGGCTCATTGTGCTCAGATTTACTCTTTTTTCCTTTTCCTCAATGCCATGCGCGCTTAGGTGAAAGATGTTTCATTGAGCCGGTTTATTTAAATCAGACCTGACGTGTCATTCATTCGTTTGTGTGGCCATGGGTAGGACAAATTAACCACCCATAAGCAACCACACTCCCACACTGATAATTTTGCCGGATTGTTTGTATCGAATTGACATTATTTGTAGTTCCAAGCACCTCAACATAATAATTATTCCGTGCCATATTCAAAATGTCTGCGCACAGCACGGACGACTGGTTTTGAATGGGTTCCACCCCCTTGGTCCTACCCAAAGAGGTTTTTCTATATAGATAGAGAGGGCAAAACGTTACGTAATCTTTAGAAATCATCGTCTCGCATGTTTTGCACGACCACAAGCAAACTAGAGTACCAAAATAAAAAGCAATGGCTGCCTCCGCTTCTTCCACATACTGTGGGGGCCGCTTTGAATATACACCAATCGGTAGTGATAACAATTGGGTATGTGTTAGAGGTGCCAGGTGGAATAATAGTGCACCTGGATCATTGTGCTCAGAGACTCTTTTTTCTTATAATGCAAATGCGCGCTTAGGTGAAAAGATGTATTCTATGAGGCGGTTATTAAATTCAAGACGAAGGACGTGTCATTTCATTCGTGTGGGGCCATGGGTAGGCAAAAATTAACCACCCAATAGCACCCAACATCCAACAACTGATATTTTGGCGGATTGTTGTATCGAATTGAATTATGTGCTGTATACAAGCACCCAAACTAATAATTATTCCGTGCATATTCAAAATGTCAGCGCCCAGCACGGACGATGGTTTTGGATGGGCTTCACCCCCTGGTCCATACCACCACTCTGTCTATGTTGTTCGCCATGAGTGCTGTATGCATCGTTGGTTTCAGCACTGTACCCAAAATGGCCTCGTACACAATGTCACTGTTTATTCCGACATGTTGGTTGGTAGGGATTAAGGACACTATATCATCGTGGACATCGCGTTTCTTTACACCGGGTTTGTAATGCTATCACTGAGTCCCAAATTGAGACACATGGTGCTAAAATGCGTAGAACTACGAGCTAAATAATATTCTAACACTTAGCGTATAAGTCTTGCACAGTCCAGTTAGTAATAAGGGGGCGACCCTCCTCCCCCCCCCCCCCGAAAACAAGTTTGCCGATGGATAGTGGGGTACATCAAACACGACAAAATAAAAGTATATAAAAACGGTTGTACTGATTCAAAATGGCGGTCCAAACCCCGATTTTTACAGTACGCACACAATTTTCCCGCCAAAAATGAAAAAAAAAAAATAAATCTAGCTTAAGGAACTTTTTTATAACATTGGTTCATAATAGGAGAAAATAATTATTTACTTGCTGCTGAAATAAAATTAAAAAAAAAACTCCGTACAATTAAGTGGCAAAAAAAAATAATAATTTACAGTGTTATAGTATATTTAGCTCATCGTGTCACCAGCAGAGAAAACGTTTGGGCAGCGTCTATTAGTTGGGAGAAGAGGCAGAAAAGGAAAATATGTGGCCCGTTTCACCTGTTTCATGAATTAACGGATGATCTGGTCTTTCATGTTGGCATCATTTTTACATGGAGAGTGCAGAGCACAAACAAACCTCTCTATTGAAACCTGTATAGAAGATTCTAGGGACAAGTCACCGACGCTAGTCACCGACGGCAATTCGCGCATGTGTAGTACATTCCTGACTGACCTAAGTTCAAGTTCACCTCGTTGCAATATACACACAACCGAATACAGTAAATCTGTGTGTACATTGTACGTGTCATGCAAACCATGCTTGACCGCGCCACAAACACGGTTCCGCGCATATAATTATGACAGCAATCAATTATACTCCCATTGCATTTCCCAATTCAAACTTGGTTCCACTGCCGGAAAATAGCCATGCATATTTGCTATGTCATTTTTGTAAAATTAAATGTCACCTTGCAATGATGACACTGTGGGTTCAGGAATGATCTAAGTAATACCGACACAGTACATCTCACTCGTCACATTATATCGCGCATATCTACGATTATTTAGGAGTACATTTTCAACCCTTAATTTCCGGGATTGACTCATGGCGCAACGTTACTAACACAAAAACAAGTAAGAAATTCTGTTTTCAGCTTCCGATAGCCGAGACCATACCGGATTTTCCCATTATCATTGCGCATATAATTTGACCACCTGAGGTCTCTCGAACGTCAGGAACACACATTTCAGAATTTCCGAAATCTCTCCAAGCTGTATCACAAATGTGACGTCACCATTCAGTAATGAGAGTAATGAGCGGCGCTCTTCATTTGTAATTGTATACGAAGAATCTGTTCGTGCAGAGACTTCGAATCCAAATCACGGGCGCAGCTCAGAAGTCAGTAACATTCAACTCGACTGTTACATTGAATACCAAATACCCGGGACCAATTGAAACGAATACGATTAGTCAGAATGTTTTGAGAGTTAATGTAGCTAAAATGCGCTTACGTTGACTTGAATGCTTCCATTACGCAGAGCATTGATTTTTCTCCGCTATCGGACTCTATGTTTCAATAGATTAAGCACAGAATTTTAATTTCCACCTACTGCACATGCCCCCCATTCAATGCCCATACCTTCAGAAAAGTACTAGAGGTGACACGATAGGTTGAATCTACTATAACAGTTATGCGATAGGGAAGCCGAGACAAACTAATTTTTGCTCTATATTAAAGCCTTGTTTGTATTTATTTATTTACTATCATCATTATCCAGGGTGACGCGATTCAGCTAGCCGCTGTTCTACCACGGGGCCCTGCAACGTTACAGTTAAAATATTAAAATTTACACTTGGAATGTACAATATAATCTAAAAGTAAACATTCAAAAGCATGATATAATCACATAAAAGAACAGGAAATATACAACGTATTAAGTTTGTAACATTTAAGTAAAATTAAAATACATAATTTTACAATCTAAAAATAAAGGGAGAACGTATACTTCTTCATAAATATTAACCGATTCAACTTTAACCCTTCCATCATATTTACTATGATGTAGTATCACGCAATTTTAACTTAACCTTTGGTTGTCCCCACCTCTTGCAGGTTTCCAGATTTGAAGTTTATCATCCACGGAGACGACACAGCATGTCAGCCTTCTCTGAACAGGTTCGACTTTATCATCAACTTTAATTCACATACCTTTCATATAGAAGTCCCATTGATGCAAATGGGGTATTGCCATTCATTCCGTCAAGCGCTATTGCACAACATTATACAGCGCATGACGGAATCAATTTTAATACCTCATTTGCATCCATGGGACTTCTATATGAAACGTCTACCCTATTTTTTTTAAATTTCTTCTTGTTGTTATTCGCTATCTCTGTCTGTCTGTCTCCCCGTCTGTCTCCCCCCCCCCTCTCCCTCTCTTTCTCTGATTTCCCCTGCCGCCCATTCCGTAATCTCTTGCCTGCCTATTTTCTATAATTTTATTATTATTCTCGCATTATATTTCTTACCCATCGGTCTTTTTTCAATATTCTTGCAATTTATTTCCTATTGTTTTGTTTCATTTACCTCCGCCGGTATCTCTTTATTTCCCTCATTTTTGCATGAACAATTATTTAAAACAATCTAGCATAACGTCAGAATGACGTCATAAAGTTCGCATGTCAGCAAAACGGACAATCTCCATAAACACAGTGTAGAATAGAGGAATATTCAGTTTTTCACCCCAAAAGTTAAGAATATCCGATTTCCATACTGTTTTGGCAATATATGATACCAACTGATTATTTCTTTGTACACAGAGCGTTTTAATACTGTGTGAAGTATTCCCATACTTTCCGTAACGTATGACGTCATGGTGACGTCAAAATGGATAATGTTAGTACCTATTTTAAAGGCGCATTTCGTGATTCTAGCACCTTTTGTTTTATTTAAGGTTCGCTAGATATCGTTGAGAAAAGCTTATTTCCAAAATTTCAGTTGATACCGGTATTGCGGTTTGATGTTATGAGCAAATTCTTGTATCACAGGTTCCCATAGGCTACTGTACTGTAATTTCTGTCCGTTTACGGACAGAAAATACAAATTGCCAATTTCTTACAGATGCGATCGAATTTGCATGTACGACTGTGTACACATGCATTACTAAGGCTAACGGTTCAGATGATATTAAAATCTCAACTTTTTTGGAGCAATTCGGGGGACGAGGCTGTGGATCACGAAATGTCCCTTTAATAGCAAATGGGGGAAAACTTTAAGCTATCCCGTGGTCCCAAATCTATAGGAATCGGATGTTCAATACGGAAAATCACAGGTAGACGAGGGTTAAGAGCGAATGACAACTTGCAATAACATACACGTCAGGTTTTGTTGTTTGACATTGTTATGTCTCGTGGACGTCTAATGTCAGAAACACCCTTTAAACACAAACAAATGAGCCTTGTGCACAAATGATCTGAATTTAATATTATATACACAGATTTTATGATTTTGATCAGATTGGTTCAAGAATCTGGTATGTTCAAAACAATATTACATGATAAAATTACACGCAATTATTTTATACATGTATACGATACCTATTAGAATTCACTGATGTCCAGAGTTAAAAAGAAGCGCGGCAGTTCAACGATGATATGTCCTCACAGCGAAGACTCCAATATGACAGCATGCAATATCATTCCACGGGACACAAAATCCATGGGAATCTTCTCAGTCTTGAAGATAATTTTGTCCAGCAGTTCAAGACGACGGGGTTTTCCCTCGACGATACTAATATTCTGCAATGCAATCCAGGTGTTCTACCACCATCTCTGCTGTTGATGTCCACATTTAGGACCACAAACTGGAATCCCTTTTTGATTCCAAAACTGAAGCTCTTTTGGGTTGAAAGACGACAGCAGACAGTTCAGCTATTAAGCTCCGGTGGCATCCACCATATTATAAATCCTGGTACTATGTGATGAACAAATCTACTCTAATAATAATCATTACAGCATCATCACGCATAAGCAAAACCTTGCACTAGCTGACCAATGGTGTCTCACATAAATGACATCATCTGCATTGCACCATCTTACATAAATAACATCATGGTAAACCCCCAAATTTTGCAATCTGTTTTGATCTCAATGCATAAAGATGTTGACTCATTTTCTAAATTTAGCTCTTGAAGAATTCCGTTCATATCTATCTAGTTGTAAAAAACAGGTGCATGATCAGTTTTGCACAAACACCACTAGGGAAATTCCACTTTCTCGTTTTCATCATAAACCAAGTACTTTTTCCCCCATCGGAAATCTTTTCTCAAATAAAATTCAGAAATAAAATAATATTTTTAAGCACAAAATGGAGGCTAATATAACAACATAGAATTGGGCAAATTATCCATTAAAAGAGAGAGGCAGGTGCATTTCTGCTACATACAGGGTGTCAACAAGATGGTGCAAGGCAAAAACGCCCTCGTTGGAGGTGAAAAAAAATAGTGACGGAATATTCATATCATAGCATAAATGAAGTGTTATCTTTTGAATACCGTTTAAAGCATCCGATTTTTGTGTTGCAATCCGGAGATATGGCTAATAATCTAAGAGAGGGTGTGATACCTATTGTGCCATTTTTCACAGAATGTGGTACAAAGTAAGAGCATCATGTTGATATGTTGATAGGCTTTACAATGCAAATAAACCTGTTAGGTAATTGAACAATAATGATAACTAAATTGGTGATAAAAATTGTGAGAATAATTAATAAGATGTTCTCTTTAGGATGATTGATTTTTAGATCAGAACAAAATGAAAAAAAAAAAGTATTCAAGACGTTTGATGTTTTATGTTTGCAGCTGAAGGCACTCTATTTTAATGTTCTTTATTATTTATGATGTCATTTTAGAATGTTACTGAGAAAAAAAGAACAATGAAATTATAATTGTGTGATAGATGAATTCGTTCAAATGAATAACGTGTCATATCAACATGCATGATTCGATTGTGTTAAGTTATCGCATTCTTTGAAAAGTAGCAGAATTGACACGATATTTATTTTTATATAAGCCTCCGTTTTGTAATTAAAATAATATTTTATTTCTCAATTTTACTTGAGAAAAGATTTCTCACGGGAAAAGTACATTGTTTATTATGGAATTATAACTATACCCAATTTTCGTCCAAACCTTCACCTCCAACAGGGTTGCTTCTGCCTTGCACTATTTTGTTTGTCGACACCCTATAGTTTATATTGTTTTATTGATGGATTCCTTTTTGTAGGTACGTTTACAACATGACTTATTTTCTTCATCTTGGAAGAAAACTCGTCGATGACGTTGCAGAAAGATGCAGGACTGTTGACATGGATGATCCTTGTTTGGTCTACTTCACTTCGGTATGTTCTGCTCGCTTCCTCCTCCGCTTCTTCTACTACTACTTCTTCATTCTCTTCTCATATTAATACTCAAATATATCGAAATTGACTTATATGAATGGCTTAGCAAGCGCGAAACAGGTCCTTCTAGACAGTGACAAATGGTACTTGGTAACTTATGCAATAATAAGAAAAATACTTTTTTTTAATTTCAGGGCACAACTGGACTCCCAAAGGCTGCCACAAACTCTCACCACTCGTTACTGAATAACGCAATGTCAATGGGAGCTTTTCGACTTGGAGTTGATGGTTTGGACGAAAATTGGGTATAGTTAGGGTTTTTTTCAATTTCTAACAAAACTATAGTAGATTCAACCCATCGTGTCACCTCTAGTACTTTTCCGAAGGTATTAGCATTGAATGAGGGGATGTGCAATGGATGGAAATTAAAATTGCAGGCTGAATCTATTGAAACATGTATCCCGATAGTAGAGCAAAATCAATTTTGTGCTTAATGAAATCATTCAATTTAGTCAACGTAAACGCATTTATAGCTGCATTAACTTTCAATACATTCTAACTAATCGTATTTGGTATTCAATGTAACAGCTGAGTTGAATATTTGGACTTAGAGCGCTCGTGCTTTGGATACAAAGGAATACAAAAGTCTTCGTACTCTCTATGTAAACATGAAAGGCCAGATTATCGTAGTTTATTCATGAAACAGGTGAATCAGGCCACATATTCTGCCTCCTCTCCCAACTAATCGACGCTGTCCAAAACTTTGGTAGACGTTTCATATAGAAGTTCCGTTGATGCAAATGAGGTATTGCCGTTCATTCCGTCAAGCACTACTGCACAAGGTCATACAGCACATGACGGAATCAATTGTACTACCTCATTTGCATCAATGGGACTTCTATATGAAACGTCTACCAAAACGTTTCGCTCGGTGACACGATGGGTTGAATCTACTATAAAACCAATAATAGTATATTTTAGAAGAGAGCGCCCCGAATGTTCAAACATTTTTTACAGTTGCATTGGTAGTTGGCGTGTAAACTATAGCTGTTATTGGTGAAGCTAGATATTCTATACGTGTATGTAGCAAAAGAAGTTGGGTTGCATGGTAACACAAAGGTTTGCTAACGAAATATCCGATGACAATGGATTTGGTTTCAAAATATCATAGATCCCCATTTTCTACTAATAAGCACCATCAGACACACGTTTGACTTACAGTGATCTTATACAGATTGTCCAAAAAAATTACACTAAAAGCGCCCCATGCACGTGTTGTTTATTAGTTTTTTCAAAACAGCAAACCCCATTGAATTGACTGAGTTGTCCCTTATTTAATGAAATATGCATTTTTAACACGAAGCCGCTAAAGGACTGTAAACCTGCCATATTGACTTTAACCATTCTATGGTTTTACGGTTTTGGGTGATTATACAGCTTTATAATTCATGGCAACATTGGATACAATACCCAATCCTCATGTTAAAAGGTAGGTGACCCGATTTTGGTATCAGAAGAAAGTTCATATTTGTTATCATTACCCTAGTGAAATTTTAGGCCCAGTAAATGTTTTCTTTTGATTTTATGAACAGAAACGTCTCCAAGTGTGGGTACCACATACTATCAATGGGCCAATGTAGTACATATTTTTGCTTCTACTATCCAAACGGCTGGGCCGATTTAGCTCAAAATTTGTAATTAGATGTTTTTGGTGATATGCTTTCACGTGAAGGATAAAACATTACGTGTGAAAAATGTGATCATGATCTGGTCACCCATCTTTAAATGTGAGGAGATATAGGATGTTAATATCCAGTAACGCAGTCTGTTAACATCTTGACTGCAAGAGACCAACACAACAGTGTAGTAGATTTCAAAATCAGTGAGACCTCATTAAAAGTTTAAGGTCTGTCCATTCACCGTGAGAGGTAGGTAAGAGGATTTATTTTAATGGCCACAGGTAAAAAGTTTATTGTACTCAAACAGTGTACAGTAATGTAGCTAGTAAATAAATTTTGACGTAAAATACATTATTTCACATCTAAGCTAGATTGCATGTTTCAATTGAAGTATCAAGATGAAAACACCAGCAATTATTTCATCAAACGTTGTTATTTGAACATAATTTACCTTTGACACTGCAAAAAAACATTCCTCATCACAGCATTGGAGAAAAAATGCATCCTTATATCAATGCACACATAACACAACTAAGTTTTTATTTGACAATAAAAATGGGCCAACCTTGTATTAAGAGATTAGGGCAAAGCGGATTTAACATCCCAGCCAAACAAGACCGTGCATTGTAGAGCATTGTAGAACTGAATGCATCATTTTCCAGTAAGTCGATTATGTTGAGTAACTGAGTGTTTTTAATGGCAACAAAGGCCTGGTCTCCACATGGTCGGGGATTGAACCTCATATCAATATCGCCCTTCATGGAAATATGCATGAAGTCTCACTTAATTTGAAATCTACTAAAACACGCAAGAAGTAAATGCGATATGGTGGGAGCGTATTGATTTAACAAGATATGTAAAATGCAGTGCGTATCACCGTTTATTTTATTTTTTTATCTTTGAACCAATCGAACTTTTTTTACAATTTAGGATTCAGTTAGATTCGGCGTTACCATGAGTTTCGGAGGATCGGCAAGTTACTTGGTGTTTTCCTTCCACTAGTACGAGGATGTACCAGTGTTGTTCTCTATGAAACTTTTGATGTTCACAAAATGGCAATGGCTCTGCAAGATGAAAGGTAAGAAATCAATATATTAAAATAAATTTTATGGCAAATATACATGTGCATCGACGTTTGATCAATTACCTCTGAAAGAGTATACACAATATTTTGTAATTGGGAAAACTTGATCTTTTGGATTCAGTGTACAGATTTTTTTCACTGGTAGACGGTGTCTCAAATTCGTAAGCTGGGAATAACAAGGTTTAAACTGGCGTTTTCGATTTTTTTGAGATAACATTTTTGAAATTTACATTTAGTAAGCTTGAAAAGTATATATAATTGGTTTAAGTTTCCAAAATGAAAGTTGTTTAGAGGTCCCACTTCCGGCAAAAACTTTCTTTATTTCATTTTCTATTTTTTAACTTAAAACGTCGATAGCTCATTATCTGCTCTGATGTGAGATGTTTACATACGTTGCTTTCGTTATTGATTGTATTAATAGTTCCTCATCTCTGCTCATATGTAATAGATAAAAGATGAGAAGCACCGAGCCTTTAGGCCAGCCGCTAGGTTGGAGTCTAGGCAAGCCACACTTTATCAAAACTCATTTATTTTTTTTCATAACGGCGTGTTTTGAATTCTTTATCTTACATATTGCGTCGAGACAAGAAATAAAATCGATTTTATATACTTATTCAGCTCTCAGTAATAATGAGTAATATGTTTTTCGTTTTTTTTTTAAATCTTGAAGCAGCGTGACTTTCCCGCCTTATTATTAAAACACAATGTGCTGTATGTTACTTGTGCAGGAGTCAAATACCTATCTCGTGCGATAAAGGTTATATTATATAGAGATTATCTTTTGTCGGGGAAAGCCTGATCTGATTTAGAAAATGTGAGAAGATTATCCTATTGAATGGTTAATCCGTTGTATTTCTACTGGCTATTAGTAGCAGGTTTGATATGTATATGTAGTGTGTGAGTCAGTTCAAATAACCCTTTTCACATGTATTTATCTGAACCCGGATTATGACACCACGAATCGAATTTACGATCTTCATGCATACAGGAGTTATCCGCGGTGCACACCGAATGTTGGTCACCGCAGGTTAGTGCTAAAGAACCTACCTCAGCCAATTTTAAAAGGGATAAGCAGCTGTAATGCAAGTCAAAGAGAAACAAAAAAAGGTGAAATTGCATTTTTTCTAGGTTTCAAATCCAAAGGTAAGTATTAACAATTCCATTTATAACTACTTTGAAAGTGGACCAAAAACATTCAAATAGTGAAAAAAATTAAGTATTGAGGAAATTTGATATACTGTTCATGGAACGAGCGGAGGCGCGATTCGGCATGAATATGGGTTATGAAAATGTAGTGACTAGTTTTTACCCGAATAATAGAATGATAAATGGCTCAGAAAAATTTGACTCATACAAATAATAAAACAATTTCATCTAAAAACGGGTTATCTTTCAAAGACATCCAAATCTTGGTTATTATTACTATCGTTCTAATTCTATTGCACGGAATAATTTGAAGTAAGTAGTAGTAAACTAAGCCCTGCCCAATCATGGACCCGTCAGAACCATCAGAAGCCCAACCAAAAATGGCACGGCTACTGTGGCAATGAGCAAAGACAGAACAAAAACAGGAACAATCACATTAATTCATTTAAGTGATCTTGAGATAAACATCAAAAATGGATCCAAATAAGAATTAAACAAAACCTTTCACCAAACTTAAGGGCACAATACAATGTTGGCAAAAGTGTTGTGATTAAATCAGATTTAAAATTTGAACAAACAACTGACCAAAGCTTGACAAATCTCTAAACTCATAGCCTGCCCCTTAAACTAATACCCTATTTTAATGTACTCCTTAAAACAATCTAAATACTAAGGCCTATACGTGCATTTAATCGCTGCCAACATTGTAGGCTCGTGCAAGCCCAATTAACTGTAAACCAATGGCACACATCTGAGGCATGATTTTCACGAATTCACAAGGCAACACAAAAGGCGCAGATAATAGGCGGTGGTTCTTTTACCTTCTGCTAGGCCACCCAAACCGCCAGATTTAAGAAGTGGCAAAACCAAAATACCCAACGCGATCGTGAGCTGGGCCTCTATACAAAATTGCCCAGCCACCACGATACCGAAAGTTAACAAAAAATAGCACTCACCTCAACAATTCACAACCAGCCTTCAAAAAAAAATACAACTTCAAAGAATGCTGCAAAGCATTGTGCGTAACAGCAGCAGAGGGCCTACAAACTATACATTTACATTGCAAACACTGCAACGCAAAATTTCAATCTTCTGCATCTATCAAACAGGCAGACAAGCGTTTTAAATGTTGCTGTTTTGTGTCTGTAAATGACACAAACAAAACTTGAATTCAATGCAAGTCACACCCCACACACTTGGAGCCCTATGTTTATCAACTCGAAACCTTGCCCGAAAATGCAAACCCAAAAATTACAGGTACTCGAACCCATTTACAACCCAATAAATTAACCCATAGGACATTGTATATTTTCAAATCGTCACCTTCACTGAAGTCGGCGGGTTATACGTTCAAAACATAAATCAAAATGACGTCGTTTCAAATGTAAAACAGAAAAAAGCACAAAGTAAGATTCAGCACAGTCTCCGCTTCAATCATGTGTAGATCTTGTCTACGTCTCAATAATAACGGGACGCTAACGCCACCCAATATAAAGGTGGGAGTCTGCCACAAACTCCGGGGTCTGCTCACAGCCCATATAAAAACATGTTAAATTGGAACGCAAACATGTGCAATACCTTTATAACCATGGATAAGGCTCTGATTAACCATACAAAGACCATTAAAAAAAACACAAAACAATAAGTATTTTAAAAACATTAAATCCCCCAAAATTATTAGCTGAATAAGAAAAAAACCCAAACCCGCTAAGAAAGAAAAACACAAAATCCCGCACTTCGAATTGCACCACCCTGCAGGGTCCCTTAAAATTAAAACAATGACATCCAATGTGAGCAGGTTTGACACAGTTGAACATTTAGCTTAAATTGGAACCAGAGTAAAATATTGGCAAAGTAATGATGGAAACAATGCACAGCACATGGACTTTAGTCAGCCCCCTTTTCAGGCATGGCACACGACACTGAATAGTTTGTTTACTGAACCCGCAAAACAAAAAGGGCATGCAATCGAGGCGATAACGCCATGCATCTACCCAAAGCAGACTTGTTTCAGTCTCTGTACTAACCCCGAGAAATCTCTGGTTATACGGGAGAGCTGGCAATGCCAAAACATGTGCGATATGAAATATGAAAAACTGTTTAATTAAACCTGCAGAAATGTTGACAAAACATGACATGCCACGATTGGGAAACTTTCGTCACCGATTTGCAACGCAGCCAAATTTGGTCACACAACATGGACACAAATTGCCAGAGGCTTTTGTAGTCTACACTTCATGGCATGCAAATAAATGATATGGTAACTTACAAAAATTCACCGGGATGAATAGAATTGCCACCACATCCCCCCCCAACATGCAGTTTATATCGCCGAGGCCGCCGGCGATTCACAGGGTGTGGCACAACACTAAAACGCCTTCCAATTCAACATCAAAATAAACGCCATTCACAACCGCGCGGAGCATTGCCACAGCTCAAATCACAGGCCCACATTTCTGACAAAAAAGCCTAAACCCAAGGGTTATTTTTTTAAATCATCTTAAATTCAAATTAAGCTTACCTAAACTATTCTTATTCCAACATTCTAAATTAACTATAAAATTTTGCAAACTCTGGTCAGGGATTATGAATTATAAATTTTCTTCAAATATTTGCACATAAATAGCAACACAATTTATAGTCACAACAAACTTACATTGCTATTCAAAGAAACTTCTTTCCCCTTACATTCACTCTCTCCACCCAAGTCAATAAAAGTTCTTGGTCCACACACCATTACCACAATCCTTCACTTCCAGCATCCAGCTCACACACTGCATAAAAGCCCAAATCACAGTCAACAGAACAACGGACACATACCCAAGAGAACCAAGCACCAAAGGTAAAGAAAAAAAAGATCAGGTGAAACAGAGGGGAGGAGAGCCCAAGAGAATTAAAAGAATACAGAGCACAGTCCAAGATTTAGGGCAAGAGGTGAAAAAAGTTTGATCAGTAGGAAGAGGGCAGCACAGGAATATCAGGAGAGATTGGACCATCTCGGGGGGGGGACCTATAATAAAACACCAATATCAAGTATTCCATTTACCAAATAAAAATCAAACCCTAATTTGTCCATTGCCACCCCTCCACCAAGATTCGCCCCGAATCTTACCAATTGAAAGTACATTCCAAAACGAAACTAGATCCCCATACAGCATTGTTAACATCCAGTCCAACATTGTGAAACAAATTAAATATGCTCGATTAAGAGATACGTTCATTGCACACTCCGGTGAGAAGATTTGCGCACATTGTCCGTCTTGCAATCCATCCAATAATGGACAAAGTTATCTTTAAATGTTGCCCGGCTGAGTCGGTGATCCCTTATCGAAGTCCAACCAAAGCTGCAATATGAGTTAAAAAAACACCAATGAGAAGCAATGATGAAGTAAGTTTGCATAGATAACAGGAATTGTCGAAATCGTTGTCCAGATGTGAATGAAACAAAGTACTCTCTAGATTTGCCAATATCCCACGAAAGTTTCCAGACTGGTTAAATAAAACTTGATTTAAAACAGGTATCCTGCTGTCGACGACAAACTAACATAGCTGGCCTAGAATATATATATAATTGAAATAGTGTTTAGCATGGAAGCAAATAGTAAAGTACCACTCCCACTGGAGTAAAATCCAAGGCTAATAAGTTCTTGGCGATGTGCTGTCTGATGCTGCAAACCCCAGTCAGTAGACAGGAGAAACTTTCATGAAAATTCACTAGGATCAATTATGAAGGTGTTGGAAGCATTACATAGTCTCCAAATCCTAAGTGTCTGAAATAAAATTCTACGCAGTGCCAAATACTTAAAGATTGATTCGAGTCAACAAATTTCACAGTTCCAAATACTGAAGATGTTTGAAGGGGAAAACAATGGTAAAATTTCACAGATGTTCCCAAATACTGAAGATGTGCGAAGAAACATGGGGAAATTTCACACAGTTCCAAATGACTGAAGATGTTGAAGTAAAGTTCCAGGAACTGCTTTCAGCTGAAGGTCCAGTATGATGACACAGACGATTTTTTTTTTTTTTCTTATGGCAGTCAAGAGGTCCTGTTTCAACGCAAAGGAGTTTCTTACGTCCAGATACGCTAAATGACGATTTTTGTGTTGCAATTACATTTAACAAAAATATGTGGAAAGGCCTTTGCGCTTTTTATTAAAATTCAATAAAAGAGTTTCCATTTTTACATGAAAGAGGTCTTTTAAAATGGGGAATGCTGGGTGATTGTATTTACATTCTCACATGCAAATATTAAACAATAATATCACTATATTCTTATTTGTTTTTGTAAATTAAAGATAAGTAATAACCCCCATTATGAAAAATTAGATTATGAACCAGTCTTAACAATGGAAGGGGTTACGTCTAATACTTAGATTAAAAGGAAACACCGCTGCCATCCACATTTGTCACGGACCGAGCCGTTGAGGCGATTCGGCTAGGAATATGGGTTAATGAAAATGTAGCGACTAGTTTTTACCCCGAAAATTAGAAGTATTAAATTGCCCAGAAATTTGAACTCTAAAAATAATAAAAACTTTCACTCTAAAATAACTTGTATTTCTCCAAGACAACAAATCTTGTTTAATTACTCTAGTTCTAAGTTTCTATTGCACGAATAATTTGAAGTAACTAACTCGGCCAATCATGACCCAGTCAGAAAGATCAGCAAGCCCAAAAAATGGCACGGATCCTGATGGCAATGACCACAGCCATGAACAGCAGGAACAATCACATATTAAATTCATTTTAATTGATCTTTGAGATAAACATCAAAAATTGGATGCCAAAAAGAATTGAACAAAAATTTTGTAATATTAAAAAAAGAAAAAACCTAAAAAATTATATTTAATTTTATATATTTGATTTTAAATCAGGAATTTAAAATGTGAACCAAAACAACCCTGGACAAAGCTTGACAAACTCTAAATCTCCTAGCCTGCCTTCATACGGAATACCCTATTTTAATGTACTCCGTAAAACAAACTTTTCTTAATTTATAAAGGCCTACGGGATTTAATCCGCTGCACATGTAGGCTCGTGCACGCAATTTAACATGTACACCAACGCAACATTTGAAGGCATGATTTTACATGCGACTTCACAAGTGCAACACAAAGGACGCGACACCCATCAGCGGGGTTCTTTTTACATCTGGGCCCGCCACCCAAAACGCCAGATTTTAAGTGTGCAAACCAAAAATACAACGCGATCGTGAGCGGGGCTCTATCTACAAAATTGCCCAGGCACTCACGATACCGAAAGTTAAACCAAAACATCGCAATCACATCAAAATTCAACCAGCCTTCAAAAAATACAACTCTTCAAGAATGCTGCAAGCCTGCGCATGCACCAGCCAGCAGAGGCTACATACAAAACTATGACGTACCATTTGCAAACACTTGCAAACGCAAAAATTCAATCTTTCTGCATTCTATCAACACGGCAGACAAGCATTTTTGAACATGGCGTTCCAAATGACACAAACAAAACGGATATTTCAACTGCAAGTCACACCCCACACACTCATGGAGCCCTAGGTTTACAACTCGAAAACCTGCACGAAATGCAACCCAAAAAATACAGGACTTCGAACCCATTTACGCCCAATAAATTCACCCAGATGCATTGGATAAATTGCAGAATCGCCTTTCCTGAAGGTCGCGTGTTATACGTTCAATAAAATAACATTAATAAAACAAGCATAAAAATCAAACAAACAGACAGACAAATAAAGCACAAGTGAGATTTCGACAAGACTCCGTTCACTTAACTCAACTTGTCTACGTCTCAATAATAAACGGGACGCCTAACGCCAACAAATAAAAAGGGTGGGATCTCTGCCCACAAACTCCCGCGGCTCTGCCATCGCCCAGAAAACAGGTAATTGAAACGCAAACACTGTGCAATGACCTTTATAACAGGGAAAGGCTCTGATGTAACCCATACAAATTACCTAAAAATACACAAAAACAATTAAAACATAATCCTAAATATTTAGCTGAATAAAGAAGAAAAAACCAAACCGCCTAAGAAAAACACAAAATACCGCACTTCCGAATTGCACCACCCTGCAAGGGCACTTAAAATTAAAAAATCCACCAAAATGTGAGCAGGTTTGACAAAGTTTGTGTGGATATACATTTAGCCTAAAATTGGAACCAGAGATAAATATGGGCAGTAATGATGGAACAATGCCCAGGCACATGGACTTTAGTCAGCCCCCTTTTCAGGCAGGCACACGACACATGAAGTGTTGTTTACTGAACCCGAAACACATCGGCATGCAACGAGGCGATTAAAGCCAGATTCTACCCAAAGCACATAAAAATAGCTTGTTTCAGTCTTCTGGTACAACCCTGAGAAAATCTCTGGTTATACGGCGAGAGCTGGCCAATGCCAAACTGTGCGATATGGAATATGAAAAAATGTTTAATTTAAACCTGCAGAAACTGTCTGACAAACATGACTAGCCACGATTGGAATTTCGCCACCGTATTGCAACGCAGCAGCCAATATTTGTCACAAAACATGACACAAATTGCAGAGTTTTTGTAGGTCTACACTTTCATTGGCTTGCAAAATAAACATGTGAATTCCAAATTCAACGGATTGAATTCAGAATCGGCCACCACATCCCCCAACATGCAGTTTTATACGTCGAGGCGCCGAATCCGAATTCACAGGTGTGGGCACAACATACAGTCCTTCCAATCAACATCAAAATTTAAACGCCATCAAACCCCGCGGAGCATTGCACAGCTCAAATCACAGGCCCACATTCTGCTCAAAAAGCCTTCAACCCTAATGTAATTTAACTCATCTTAAGTTCAAACTTACGCTTACACTAAACTATTCTTAACTAAAAATTTCCTAAATTAATAATAATTTGCAAACTCTGGTCAGGGAATTATAATTGTGAATTATAATTTTCTTCAATTATTGCACATAAATAGCAAACCAATTTATAGCCAACAAGACTTATTAAGCATTCAACTAACATGCTTACCTTACATTCAAATCTCCCACACAAAGTCACACACATCCCATTCACCACACATCCTTCCACTTTCCAGCATTCAGATCAAACACTGCAGTAATTTAAAAGCCACATCAACACAACAGAACAAAGGACACATACCAAGATAATGAACCAATCACCAAAGGTGAAAGAAAGATCAGGTGAAACATAGGGAGGGAAAGAGAACAAAGCAACACAGATGCACAGGAAATATTATCTAGGGCTTAAGAGGTGAAAAAGTTGTGATCAGTAGGAAGCGGGCCGCACAAGAATCGCAGGGAGAGATTGAGACCATCTCGGGGGGGGGGGGACCCTATAATAAAACACAAGATCAAAGTATCCAATTTTACCAAATAAAACAAACCCTAATTGGGGACAATTACCGTCTCCCGCAAATCGACACAGCGATAGCGTCTCAAAATCTACACTAAACAGCTGATGTGGTTTACACCACCAGTACGTAACAAACAAGATCAATAATGAATATTTATTAACCTTTCCCTGATGAATAGCAGGCCACACAAGTGTGAAAAAAAGATGTTCACTTGGTCCGGATTGAAAACACGCGCATCCGTATTATAGCACGGGATCTAACCAAATGAGCTATCAAGCGTGGTTGGTAGAGGAGTGATTGGTATTATCTATAGGGTAGATCCGAAAGTGTCCATCGATTTCCTAGCGGAGGCAAACAGAACGGTATATTTACATTTTTTTTTTTTTAAATTTAGCTACTTAGTTCACCAGGTAGACAAGGATTTTTTTTTAAATATATTTAATATTATCAACTAAGTAACTCTCTTCTTTTTTATGCGCTTCTCCCTCAATTTATTTTTAAATCTGTATCCATGATCTGGGGTTAAAGTAAAAGCAAAATGTCTAAATTGTCTTTTAAAGATTTCCATGATTTTGGAATCCCACTATCGCTTGGCTGATTCGCATTCGATATATTACAACAAAGCAGACAAGATAATCCGACAATAACAGTAGCTTTTGTATTGAGTCACCAGTTCTTTCATCGTTGTTTGTATTCAACACTAAAATAGCAAAATGTTTCGATTTTCCCTTTAAAATAGCGAAGAAGAAATTTGCATGACTTGCATCACTACTTTGGCTGAATCATAATCCACAGATAAGCTAACAGGTAATCCGATGTTCACAATAAGCTTATATTGAGGATCAGTTCTTTCACTAGTGTTTATTTCTTTCTTGGTACCAAACGAGGTGAGGTGTTTATAGAATTTTCTTTTTCAGTGTCCTCTATTGGTTAATACCTGAATCTTCATCAAAACCGTATTTTATTCGAAAAATAGCTATAGACCACTTCGGAAAAAAAATGTTTGTTGGAATATCCTACTTTTAAAGGGCCATGGCGGATCGCTAATAGCCTCGTTCCCAGAAGCCCCGGATTTAACCGGAAGTGATCAACATTTGGGTATCAGAAGAAAGCTACTATTGTTCTCATTTAACCCTGTGAAATCTTAGATCACAGGATGTTGGTTTGGAATATGGCGAACATGTGCCCCCTTTTGGTCGACCAATATTAATTTTAAATTACAACACAGTCATCTATGGGCTTAAAATCACGTTTTTAGCTCTGCATCAAAACGGTTTGAAGTATCTGCGCGAAACGTTTAATATGGGGGTTTGGAGTGAAGGCCAATATATCAAGATGAAACCTTCATCTCCTAATTCGGGCCATCCCCCTTTAAATAACGATCTCTGGCCGCTTCCGTAACTATAATGGACAGTTGAACAAAAGAAGCACAAATGGATAATGATATTAAAACAAGGGCTGAGATTATATTAACGTTAGTGAGATCTAGCGACGGATTTCGCTTCTAAACTTTTGTGCTAAAATACCCGGGTGCCGAATTTCCGTAGCATTCCGTAGAATTACATGTTTATGATCTTCTGGATTGGACAAATCCAATTGCCTCTTATAATTACAGAGTCACAGAAGGCGTATTCTTTATCTATCACAGTGGACCAATGTCAAATCGTCAAATATCGATGACTATGACTTTTCAAGCCTGCGAATAGGTAATATTTGATTTCTTTCATTACCCCTCTTTTTTAAGTCCTTCACGTCCGCTGTAAAAGGAGATATGGTCCGGCAGGAGCCATAGTCCGGGCTCTATAGGCGACAAAGGAAGAAAGCGTGAAACCTTTGTTGCGTAAAGAGTCAACTGAATCGAGTGCCCTATTCTTCACCGTTGTAGGCGGACTGCGAGTCCTGGGGACTGTATCTCGTCACACGGGTTACCCATAGCGGATTAACCGGGCAATGCAACGAATAACGTCTCTGTGACATACTGAGATTCACCCCCCCCCCATAGTATATCAAAATTATTGTCCCATATATCAGCCTCATCCCTCACTCTCTCCTATCTTCTCACTCTCGCTCTCTACGTTACTATCTCATCCTCGATCCTCTGTCTCTCTCCCCCTCTCTCTCTCTTCCCTCTCTGTCTCCCCCTGTCTCTCCCCATTTCCTCTCTCTCCCCTCTCCCCGTCTCTCTCCCTATCTCTCCCTTTTCCCCTCTCTCTCTGCCTCTCAGTCCCTCTTTCACAGTAACAGGAGTACCTTAAATAATGTTTCATGTAATAATTACTAACATTAACGTTGTAGCTTGCATGGGTGGAAGTCATTCCAAGAGAGTTTCGTGAGAAGATAGGACGAATTGCCAAGTACCAAACGGATAAGGTAAGAATAAGGGTTGCGGGGCAAATATTCAATCATTCTCGATCCTTCGAGATATTATTTCGTTCATTCGCAATACTAGTTCGTTCTCCAGAAATATCCGAAATAATTTCCCAAAAGCTACTCGTAACATTCAAGTATAAATAACGACACCGTCTGCCACCTTATCGTTTTAACGTCCGCATTAAAAGAAAACGCGAACGTAGACTTTTGGTTTTAATTAAAAAGTAATACGAAAGTAATTTAAACGGATATAATGAATAACATGCATGAAATTCGGTAGACTGCTATATTTACGCCCAACTTGACCGTGTAACCGTGTTTAGAAGTCATTAGGTATAGACCAGTTAACAGCAATGCTTGAAATAGGTCGGCTTGACTGTTACACACTGAGCAATTGTATCTGTTAGAGTTTTAATACTATGGGCCATAACGATTCGCAGGAATGGATTCGCAGCACAACAAAAGAAGTGACGTAGGATGTTAACTGGTCTATTACGAAGGGAACGAAATATTTAACAATTGTTCGATTCATAACCCTGCCAATATTCGTGGAAAATAAAGAAATCCTTTCCGTGGACAAGTTATTATTTCGAGGAAAGGACATAATTTAGTTTTAGAGCGCGAGATAATATATATTTCGAGGAACATGTTTCGCGGAAAATAATTATTTCGAGGAAATGCGATAATGACGAATGAATGAAATAATATCTCTTTCAATGGAAATAATACATGATTGTATTGTTCGATGGAACGAAATATTTTTGTGACACTGAAACATTGTATCAATGGAACGAAGTAAGTTTATGGGAATAAAACTAAAAAAAAAATATTGAGGACATGAAATCACGTTTATGGAAGAAAATCATATTTTGAGCAAACTAAAACTGGTATTTGAGGGAATGCAAAAATATTTGGTTGAATGTGTCTAAAAGGTAGCCAAATTTTTCTGACTTACTATTATAGTCTGATTTTTTTATTCCTGACAGTAAACGCATATTGTCGATGGTACGAGTTCATTTGGAGGGGATGTATTGATATCAAAATTAAAAAGCGGTATTAACAGCTGAAATGTTCAATAGAATAAAATGGTTTAACTAATTTAAGATGAACCTTTGTGTATCGTACAGTCTGAGAAACACTATCGATTCATTTGTTTGGGGTCAATCAAAGAACGGATGAACATCGAGACCGAGTGAACCTCTAGCTCTTAAAGGTCTCAGGAAATGCAAATAGAATTGATGTGGTTTGTGTCAAGACTACAAGGAGGGGCTGGAAAGCATTCAATAGTTGGGTTGGTGATGACATCAATTGGGGTGCTATTGATTTTTGAGAGAGTAATAGAAAATTCCAAGTGACTGGTGTGAATCTATTCATGACACTGACTGAAAATCAACAGTTTCACCAATGATGTCACTGGTAGTGTATTCTTTTTTCTGGCCCTGTTTATTGGAATGGAATGTCCCATAAAAGATTTGGAGTAGGCTTATCATCTCATTTCCTGGGACCTTTAATGATGAGGAGCCACGTTAAATTAATATTGTAGTTCGCTATGAGTGACTTAAACTCTAAGAACTTTGATAACTGATTGGATAAAGATGTCAAACATTTCTGGAATAAAGCGAATAAATGTACACGTATCAACAAATATTTGAAGAGCTGTGGAAAGAAATACGCGCGCGCCAAATGACTGGGAAAATGCATGAAAACACGTTTTGTAGCATCTGCAATGCATAGTTATCATATTATGTGACAAAATAGGTCATGGGGCAACATAATCCAATTTGCATTGACCTTTTTTTACCCTTATCTCAGTAAGTAAACATTTAACATAATCAAAACTACACTTTTGGAATCCTCGTACCTCAGGCAATAATTTGCAAGTATTTAAAATATAAGCAGAGTAACGTTCAATGTTGACCCCTGTACAAATTGAACTTGACTTTTTTACCGTTTTAGTCATTTGTACGCTATAACTCCAAAACCAATAGTCGTAAGTGGTACAAACTATACATTTTTGGAATCTTTATGACTAGATGGACAATATGAAAAGTGTTTGAATATGTTTGGAGTATTTTAAAAGTTTGACCCCTGTGTAACCATAACTTGGCCCTATTGAAAAAGTGACACCATAATTTGAGACCACTAACTACCTTGCATTGAGGTAGAGGGGCCATACTACTAAAGGTGTCAAACCTAAGATGTAGTCGGGAATTTTCATCATTAGATGTTTAACGTTTCAAACAGTTTTTCTTTTTTGTGAAGGCTATCTTCGGTATGTCGGAAACAGCGGGCCTATTTGTTAGCCATCCCTTTGATCCACATGGAGACGATGCCTTTTATCCAGTAGATGGAATAGAGGTACGTAATCATGATAATACTGCACTAGTCCGCGAAAGCACGCGCGTCTGCGTGTGATTGCGTTTCTCCTTTTGTCCTTGCTTTTTTTCAGTCCTCTGTCACCGAATGCCCCTGGGTTTTGGATGCGCAAGCCTTACACCCCGGTGTCAATATACAGGGTGTCTCAGAAAGAATTACACTCTAACTATTGGTGACCATAACTTCAAAATTGAGTATCACATTTGATAAATTTAAATAGAATCTTAAACCACAATTACTTTTCAGTATTTTAATGTTAAACAGCCACTCGATTCGGTTCAGTAGTTTTGAAGAAATAAGCGATTATGTAAACACATGTCAATGGACATTCCTTCCAAGTTTGTAATAAAGTGATTCAGGACTGAACAGGCGAGAAATAATCAATACGTCTTAATTTCTTTTTCATCCTTTATTTCTTTAAAAAAAACTAAGATAATAAATGAGATTTGCACCAGGGGTGGGGGGGGGGTTATTTTTTTTGTGGTGGTGGGGGGGGGGTGGGGGGGGGGGGGGGTGGTGGGGTGGGGGGGGGGGGGGTGGGTTGGGGGGGGGGGGGGGGGGGGGGGGGTTCAACATAATATTGCACAGACATACAAAAGAAATGTACATCTTGTCTTTTTCACTTAAAAAGTGAAGAAATGAAGAAATGTCCGTGACCATCTTCAGTCTTTTTGACAAATAATTGTTAATACCATGCTTGTCGCCAACCAGGCAATTTCATGCAGCTTTCTAGAAAAGTTATGCTTGAAATTAATATTGAAAACGAAGTAGTTAAATTTGATATTCAACAGGTTGTGCATTATAAAAATCTAAAAAACGGTTTCAACCACCAAATGTTCTAACATTCTGTTTGCTAAAATTGAATCAGAGATGTGTTAGATTTTCCGGTTTGATAAAATGCTTCAAGATTTGTATATCCAGCTATGCCAACAAATGTAAGTAAAATAAACCCCAGTTCGGCATATCTGAAAACACAAATGCCCTTTGTATGGGCGACAAATGTGACCAACCATCTTGTCTCGTCCCAGACTTCAAAATAAACACGATATAGATTAAAACGCGGAATTTTGAATTTGCACTAAATCATGCCTATTATTTAAATGTTGATCCACCATTTTTGGAATAAGATGTCTAATTTGAATAAAAAACGCTTGTAATAACCTTGTTGTAAGTTTATCCACATGTTAAAGTTTTGGGTTAAATTCTCAATTAAATCTATGCAGTGCCACCACCTAGTTCAACTAACATATTTCACATTTTCTACAGATTTTATTGGTGTTGTTTTCTAATGGAGATGATCATTCTTGTTATTTACCATGTTTTGTTTTTCTTGTTGGATTTTTGTCGCGGTAATTGTTTATTACTATAATAAACGAACAAAATGGCATTGAACCATTGAACTCACAAAATATTAAACAAGGCCGGTTCTTTGGGGAATGAAAAGAAGACAGCTTGAACAGATAACCCGAGTAATCAGCGGTAGTTAACATCAAATCTGCATTATTGTGAGCAAACTTGGAAGGAAGTGTCCATTGACATGTGTTACATAATCGCTTATTTCTTCAAAACTACTGAACTGAATCGAGTGATGTTTACATTAAAATTTTAAAAAGTAATTGTGGTTCAAGATTCTTTTTAAATTTCTCAAATGTGATACTTACTTTTGAAGTTATGGTCGCCTATAGTTAGGGTGTAATTCTTTCTGAGACACCCTGTAGTGTCCGTTTGACTGATTGTCCTACCATCCATCTGTCCATTGTGTTCTCCATTGAGTGATGTATGCATCATTTGTTTCAGCTCCGCACCCATTTGGCCTCGTCTACAAGGTCACAGTTTATTCCGTACATGTTGCTATGGTAGATAGGACACGCTCTCATGGGGGACACTCGGTTTCTTTACACCGGGGTTTCAATCAGCAGCCACTGAATTGTTATCGGGATCCGATATCCGATATTAAGTATTCTAATTACAAAATTCTTTCTTTTCGAATCATAGAGAATTCGGAGCTTTACCATTCACAGGTATACACTTCAAGAATCTTCTTTTTTTTTAAAGGTTGTTGAATTCGTAGTTTTAAGGGAAAAGAGGTCGGGTTATAAATTCGCCAATACAATTTTGTGATTTGCAAATATCACATTCTCTGTTAGTCAAACTAAGTGTAACATTACCGTGCATTTTGCCAATAGCTTTTTTTTTTAAATCTCCGATATCTTTATTTATTTCCACAGGTGAAAATTGTTGACGATGACGGCTTCATTGTTCCCGTGAATACGCTTGGGGAGATTTACGTTCGCAGCTATTCAGTTTTCCTATACTACATGGGAGACGAAGAGAGGACCAAAGAGTCAAGAGATTGTAACGCATGGTTTCATACTGGGTAAATGAATAAACTTGCCTAAATTCAGAGGATCCTGCCATAGCTCGGGCTCCATAGATGGCAACGGAATAAAGCGTGAAACTAATGTTGCGTGAACAGTCGCCGACATTTGGGAGAATCTATTAATCGCATGTTTTGGGATAATATGAATTCATTGAGCTTGATACTTATCCTCTGGCAACCCAATTCATACGCTTGGCTTTGAATAATACGCTTAGATTTCAATTCTGGACATAAGTCGCCATGTCAAATTGAACAACAATAGAATGAATATCATTAAAACACTTTGGAGCGAATTTATTGAATGTTATTACCATAATTGTAATAATGTGTGTGGACATTTTGATTTGGACAATTTGTTAAAAACAAAATCATAATAAATCAGTGTTATTATAACATTGAGATCACTTGATATTTCTGACCTTGGCATTCATGAGACGTTGCAGCAGTATTCTATATGGGGCAGCGTGAAACGAACATTTTGCTTAGGCTAGATTCCTAGTTTCAGGAGCAAAGTATTGCCTCGGAGGAAAACTTCCGACGGAACATGTCGCGCGCAAAAATATCTTAGCCGGCACGCAATATTCACAATTTAATAAACAAACCTCACACGGAACATTCATAAGCCGCACGGAAGAAATATTTTATAGCCAATTAGCAATATTGATCGATCTATATCGTCTTGTCTGGGATCACTCTTTGCCCTGGGGGCCGTATGTGGCCGCTATATTTATCTCATTTGTAAACAGTTTATTTATTCATTGCCCCATTTAAAACATTTATAATCCATCGATAATTGGGTTCGTCAGGAGACTGACAATAGGGCATTAATGACTAATTACGGGATTACATGCGTGTGAGGTTAACTTAAGTACGTCCACACGGAAGGAAAGGTGAGTGTTTATTTTAGACATACAAAACTCGCACGGAACAATTTTATAACCCGTGCGCAAGTTAATCGTTCCCTCCGACGCAATATATTCCTCGTGAAACTGGAAATCCTGCCTTATACACACACTGGACAAAAGTATTGCAACATGCAGAAAAAAAATCCATAATCACAAAATGATTTCAAATTGAAATATCGATTTTTAGACCACGTTATGGCGCATTGAATGCCAAAGTTGTGTTTTTGAAAACCGACGTTATTCCCCAGAATCCTCGAGTGCGAAAAATATTTTGATTTGATTGCCATGTTCCCTAAATATGGCGGGTTAAAAGAGCTGGCGATAGATAGCTTGCCGATTGCACCTCAGAAGGAATACAGACACAGGAACGCCACAAATGACTCCAAGATAGCCACTTAATTAATTGCTGGAGTTTACTCTAAATGTTTACGGGAGAAAAGTGCAGTGCTTGTGTGGACCGGAAATGAGATAACGTCAATGGAAGATGAGAGCAAGTCCATCGCTGTTGGACTCGGGAAATTGAATGGTAAGAAAGTGGTCACGTGGTAACTTGAAAAGAACTGTTTATTCATACCGTTGACCATTGTAATGGGGATGTCTCAAAATGTTCCGCTTTTTTTAAAGACTACTGTCTTCCGTTGACGTTATCTCATTTCTGGTCAACACAAGCACTGCACTTTTCTCCCATAAACATAGTAAATCCTAACAAACCCGTAAAATTCATCTAGCGCCTATTTGGGAGTCATTTGTGTCGTTCCTGTGGCTGTATTCCTTCTGGGGTGCAATCGGCAAGTTATCGATCGCCAGCTCTTTTAATCAGCCATATTTAGGGAACATGGCATTCAAATCAATATGTTTGTGGCTGTATTCCTTCTGGGGTTATCGATCGCCAGCTCTTTTAATCCGCCATATTTAGGGAACCTGACATTCAAATCAATATGTTGTTTGCACTCCAGGATTCTGGGGAATAACATTTGTTTGAAAAGCACAACTTTGACATTCAATGCGTCATGTGTGGTAAAGAACCGCTGGTGCCCTTTGAAATCATTTTGTGATTATGAAATCTTTTTCCTGCACGCTGCAATACTTTTGTACAGTGTGTGTAATATCAAATCGCACTGTCAGATTCAACTAAAATTGTGAAAATTATCATACAGGAACTCGAAGAAACTACAGACCATTGAATTAAATAAAGACGAGGGATCATATTTGGAAATTTCAATTAACCATTTAAGCCTGTAGTATGGTTTTAAATAAAAGCGAACTTTGTAAAGTGGTATTTAAAAAAAAAAAAAACGCATAGGTAAACTTTGAGCATGTCGCTTTATAATGTGGAATGTGTCAAAATCATCCGTTCTCTTGAAAACTATAGAGGCCGTCCTTCTATCCATATATGTAATTTTCCATCTTAAGTTGATATTAGCGTTGTTGTTGTTTCTGTTTTTCTGTTGTTTTTGTTGTTATTATTGTTAATAATAATTAATAGTAATCCTATTTTCACTCTATAGTTATGTCTGCTTTTAGGGGATTTGTGTTGATTTACTTGTTTAACGTGTAGGGATATAGGAGAGATGAATTGCGACGGTTTTCTTCGGATTCGAGACAGAAAGAAGGTAGGCCTGGAACGGGGCTTGGAATCTTTTTTCAATGAATGAAATAATTTCCCTTAGGGGCGACTTCAAGACTTAACCGCTGTTGACTTGCGGTTCATGGCGGTGTAACAGTGTTTAATTATTTGGAACAATGGGGACCTGTTCGAACCTGCAAGAACCGGGCGGAACCTGCAAGCAACCGATGGTTCAGTTTTGAAGCCACCCCTTACAAATTTGAATAATAAAATCTGTCACCTTAACACTTAAGTGTACAAGGTCTTGTGTACTCCCGTGTTTTATAAGGTAGCCCTCATCGTCTTAAAATGAATTTACCGTTAGAAATAATGACTGCTCGCGCCCGTGGCCCGTGAATTTATCAATTCGTATTCTTAGAACGCTTGGCATGACTGAAGGAAGAGCTACAAAGTGGCTAGAATGGAGAGTACTCTTGTTTGAAAATGGAAGCCATTCATTATTTATTTTAATGTGTTTCTTTGAATAGGAAACGATAAATAAATCTCCGTGTAAGTTATCACCAACGGAGCTGGAAATAGAACTGCACAAGCACGCCGGAATATTGGGCGCACTGGTATGTGAAATGATCGAAATTTTTTTTTTTAATTATGAAATGGCAGTGCATCCTTTATAATATTGCCCTCTGTGTCAGAGGTGGGAATTGAACCCACGACCTTTAGATTACAAGACGAGCGCCTATATACGTACGCCACGCAATTCGAGCCGGCAGGATATGGTTTTTTGTAATACTTAATACATTAACGGAATAAAACGCACACATACCATAATCTTTTTGATTGATGAGGTTACTTGGTCGGCCCCAAGCCGCTTCTGAAAATTCTGGGTCATCCACAGTGAAATTTGAATGATAAATCACATGGTTTGAGAAAATAATATCTATTCTATATATAGAGTTCTTTTATTCAATCATATTTAAGAAACATGGCAATATTTATCACACGTTTTTCACGTTTGTTTAAAAAAAAACAATTTTTAAATTAACTATACGTAATGTGCAGTCAAGAACTGCTTGTACAATTTGAAGCCCATTTGTGATTATCATGTATTTCTTCTGCATGGTTTGCAGTACTTTGTGGACAGTGGAGTGTAGTAGAGAAGGAATGCAACTTATGCAATCTCATAATCGCTTTCAATTGCATCCAATACAAACTTATCAATTATATATAAATGGGTTCTTGTTTCCGTGGGTGTGCGGTTGAGTACTGCTGGTGTATAATTGTGTTTACCTATTTCGTTTTACTCAGCAATTATCGATGAAGAGCATTGAGCTCGAAAGATAGAACAACAAAATTGAGTTATTTGGTGCAACCTGCAACGTCTCGCCCTTTCACAATTTCTCCGTCTTATATTATTCTATTCCTGAGGGGCAATCCATTTGTAAAGTTCCAACCAATTTCTCCGGATGGATAATATATAGATATAATAGATATATATATATAATCCAATAAAGTTTCGGTGACCTCATCAGAAAGAGTCTCAACCGGTGGGAGCAAGTAATCAAGAGAGTTCCCAGAGTAAAACTGGATTGATGTATAAATCAAGTTTACTCTGAGAACTCTCTGAATTATATATATAAATATCATATATATAATATATATATATTATATATATATATATAATATATATATATCAAAGGCTGGAAATTATGAGGTTCTAAACATTTTGGGTTTTGAGAGATAATTGTATTTTGGACGTTACATTTGTCTAAGCTTTACATGAGATATTAGTTTTTTTCCAGTTTTGGTCAAAATGCATCACTTGACCCATAGTTTTAGGGGTCAACGGTCAATACTTCAAATATTTAAAAAAAAAACGTTACACTTCAATCACTAGTCGTTTACAAATTACAAATAGTATATCCTGACTCTGATGTGGGTTAGTTTGACTCTCCTAAACAAAATTTCCCGCAATAATTTGATCAAGGTCAATTTTGAGTCACGGGGTCAAAAGGTCATTTTTAAAAAATACGCCTACTCCACCGAAAGATAACAATGCACGGTAACGTGATCATGCATATGAAACAACTTGAGATCCTTCACAAAGTTGTGCTCGGCCATGGGGTCAAAAGGTCATTAAGGGGGGGGGGGTTCACTTGGTCGACTACCCTTCGCTGTGTTCATATCGTACACAGATCTAGTTTTATGTTTGCGGTTTGTGACTAAAACGTCCATATCGCAAAATGACGGAAAGTCAGTCAACACCTTGCGATTATCAGCTCACGTGTGTAGATGGCACTTAAACATTATTTATAGTAATCTGGTTATGTTGTCTTGGTGATCGACTGCATTGGTAGTAGTTGGTGGTATTGGTGAGGTGGGGTGGATGTAAAGAAAAATATTTATCGATACGTTATAATTGCCTTCTTTTTCAATTATATTTACTTACTATCATGTTCACAGGTTGTCGGAGTTCCTGACGAGAGAACAGTTGAAGAGGTCTGTGCATGTGTCAGGTACGTAATAGTTTGGTAACATTCAGTCCATTACATACACACTATTATGGCCACCTTTTGAAAATTGGGTTATCCTTGTAACTATTTGGAAGTATATGAGCAATTGATCAAGCTATCAAAGAAACAAACGAAGTGGAAGTTGTGGAACGCATGAAATCAGAGAAGTTAGTGTAAATGGTAAAGGAGGGTCTTGGTCTTCAAGAAGAGGGTGAGTAGTTTCACGGATGCTCTGGGCCAGGTTGTTTCACATGGTCGGACCAGTAACAACAAACGACTTATCGCCGTTCACTTTCTTGTCAAATCAAAGAGTAAGAAGTATCCAATGCAGATTTCGTAATAGTACAGTGAGAAGTCTGTGATTTAAGACGGACAGCGTTGATGAGGTAGGCGGAGCACATTGAGCCATTTGTACATGAGAAAATGGGTGCGGTTCATTATTGGTAACCAGGGAGGACTTGAATGGCCGTCTATCAGAATATCGAGGTGCATTCAAAATACCGTAAGTTTGGCAGCTCTGTTTGCAGTGAATGAAGCCGACGGAGATTTTCTTTAGATTTGATGCCATAAAGAAGACTTCTATAATAGTCCATGCGAAAAGGAATCAGGCCTGAACAATATCAATCAATCAATCAATCAATCTTTATTTTTAAATATGATGTTTAGTGTCGTTAAGTGACGTTGTTTTCTTCTACAGCTGGATATTAAAAGAAATAGTGGAATCCACTTGCCTCGTCATGGACATTTGATTATCATTTGAAAAACATTATGATATTACGGACAGTAGTTGATGGATTTATAACATATTGGCCAACTTTCAAATAAAACAAGGTAGCTTTAGACTATAAGACGTGACCAAATAAGCAACTGTATAACACATTTCTTAGTGCCCCTAAAGGGTAAGGGAAAACCAAGTGTAATTGTCTGTTCCCGTTTATAAAAACGGGAATGTCACCCCAATATATTTTTCTCAATATGAGGAGCCTTGATCAAGGCTGTCTGCTAAGAACTGACAAACGTGTTATTTTTCACACTGTACTGCATAATTAACATATTTTTAATTATTTTGTTTTCAGATTTGAAATCAGTGCTTTAGCATGTTTAGGGCTACCCTGTCTAAAGAAAGATTAAATTAAAAAATGGTACACTGCCTGGTGGTCTGTTGTGCACAATGGCTGGATCTAGGATCCTACTAGTCTAGGTATAATACCGCAAACACCTGTTGTGGTCAGGTGCAGTGGTTGTGCTACTCAGAGCGACAGCCTTGATTACATTGCTTTGTGGTTTTAGCCTTCCCTGTATAAAACTTCCATAATTTTTTTTTTTGCAAATGCAGAAAAAGCCTGACAGACTGAACAAGACACTCTGCCTGAGTTGGACTTATTGAACTTGCTAGTAGAAGCATGGAACATAGGTCAGGTGAAATTGGAGCCCTCAAATTAGGTGTTTAATAGACATGATAGAGTGAAACCTCACAGATGTTTTAGTTTTAGGGAGGGGGTATGCTCCACTTTTATATGATGGCATTATCAGACGTGTGAACCAATGAATGAAGTTGATAGAGCGCCTTGAACAAGGCTACAATATGAGTGACTAATGGATATGTATAAACTTCAACAAACCATGAGCCTCAACAATTGGCCCGGTATGCGGAGCCATTATTATATCGCCACGCAGTTGGAAAGATCCAAGTGTTATCACCTCCACGATTCCGGTTGAGTACCAAAATACCCGCCCTCTTTCACAATAACTAACCAGTTTACATTATAACATAGGTCGTTGACACTAAGTTTTCTTCTGAAAATGTGGTAGTGGGGGACTGTAGTGTACAGATCTTATGTGAGTGTGCAAATCTGGATAAAATTGTGAATTTTGGTACACAAGTACTTTATACATTGATAATAAAAAAAATGATGGAAGCACTTGCCACACCCCTTTCATGGCCCCCAGCTTGGATTTCAAGGTTACACAGGGGTATAATTTTTAAAATGTTTCGATTGTGTTGAAAGCACACCATGATGTCTGTCTGGTTACAAGGATTCCAAAAAGGTATAGGTTATACTACCTGTGACTTATAGTTTAGGAATTAAGGGGTAAAAACTGTAAAATGGTGGGAAAAGTCAACTTTGGTTTGTACAGAGGTCAACAATCAAAAGTTGCTCCATTTTTAATAAAATGTGGTCCAAATTGTTGGTTTAGCTCATAGAATGAAATATAGGAATAGTTTTGAGTGTCTTACGTGTCTGGTTAGTAACCAAAATGGCGAATAAAGTCAACAGCTATTTTGGCACCTATTGGATTCTATTGACCTGTGACCTATTTTGTTGGATAACGTGAAAACTAAGCATAACAGATAAGGCAAAGTATTCCATATTCCAATCATTTAAGCTAGGGAAACAATCTGCACCACATATTAACTGAATCAAAGCAACTTTTAACTTTTGACCATGCATGTACACACCAAAATTGACTTTTTCACCATTTTTACAGTTTTACTCCCGCAAAATCCGGACTATAAGCATAGATAGTGTAAACTATACCTTTTTGGAATCCTTGTAACCAGACAACACCATGGTGTCCTTTTTAACACATTCGGAACATTTTAATTTTTTGACCCCTGCATAACCTTGAAACCCAAGCTGGGGCCATTAAGGGGGGGGGTGGCAAGTGCTTCCATCAATTTTATGGATTATCAATGCCTAAAGTACTTGTGTGCAAAAATTCACAATTTTATCCAGAAGCGCGCACTCTTTCACTACAGTCCCCTGCTACGGTAAATTGAATAGAAATTAAGTAATACGTTACAGATTTTGGTTCTGCACAAAGTTGTTAGGTCAAAGTTTGCACAGGTTAGGCATGATTTTGTTTTTCTTGTTCTTCCTTTGCGAATAGCTGATGAAAAATACGGCCAAAGTTAATTGAACGCACTATAGAAGCTCAAGATTGACTTATATGTGCTTACGTCATGAAAAATATACCCAGTCTAAATCGGGGAGGTGATAACACCTCATTTTTTCCACTGTGGAGACAATATAACAATGGTCCTGCACTCCCATATGAAAAGGATTCTGAAGTGCTTTTCTCCAAGGCATACGGGGCCGATATTTGAATATATTTAGCTCCATTGTTTTCATTGTTTTCTGAAGTCTAGTGTATCCATTGGTCGCTGGTAGTGGGGAATTGAAATTGAGGTGATACGGGGCTGATAGTTGAATATATTTAGCTCCATTGTTTTCATTGTTTTCTGAAGTCTAGTGTATCCATTGGTCACTGGTAGTGGGGAATTGAAATTGAGGTGATAAGAAAATGTGCCAGTTTATTTGTGGGAACAGACGGTTATATGATTTTAATAATTTATTATAAATTTACAATTGGTTTTCCCCTAGCCTTCTTACGGGTACTACAAAACAACATCAAAGAGGAACATGTTCTTATAGTCTATTTCCAAGTCCATGGTATGATTTAGCAATGAAAAAATAAGTTTTGTCTTGCATTGCTTTAAAGTTACTGCTATATGGTTTTCATAGCTTTCTCAATAACTACCGCCGCGTAAACTGCAGGGAATACATCAAGATGTTCTGCAAAGTCGAATTTTGACCTTGATGTTGTTGTTTTGGCCGTTGTTGTTGCTGTTGTTGTTCTGTTGTTGTGTTTCACACAAAAAAATCCTAGCCATTCAACACAAACTTTGTAATTCAATATTTGTTTTTGTTTACCTCCAAACAGGGTAGACAAAGTGAATCCTCCAACAGCTGATGAAATAAGACAACATTGCCGAGGAAAGGTATATATATTTACTTAATTAGGTTGTTTAAATATTGTGACTTAAAGCGGCACTGGCACATTTTCACAAAATTCCTCAATTTGCTCCCAAATGAAAGTCTAAGCCACTGGACGAATACAGATACATTTTACACACCAAAACATGCCCCAAAACAGACAAGGGCATGGGGCATTAATAGGAGCAAAATACATCCCGGTGATTTGCAGGCTAACTTTTAAGTTTGAGGTAACTTTATCAACAAATGTGTCTATTACATGAATATCATAGACTCATACTTATTGATATTAAAACCACAAAGGTCACAGACCGGTCAAACAGGGTGGATGCCGTGGGAATCAACTCTGGCGTGTATTTTCCTAATTTTGAAATATATTTCCGTTGCCTGCTGAATGACTCCGTAGTCATTTATTATCAAATCGTTCTGTTTATACATAATAGCGCTGATTAGGGCTTAAACATTTAAAATAGGAAATGTTGAAAGCGATACGGTGTTGAAAATACTAAAAACATAAAATCAGTGGGTTCTTAAAAATACGCATAACTGGCGGTATCTTGAAAAACAGTGTCCACATAACTTGAAGAGCTTATGAGCAATCTCACGCAGTTCGATTTAATGTCAATGGCAGTTGTTTTTAGTACGTTGTTTGACATCGGGTTTTCCACTAGGCAGGAGAGTTTGCAAAAGTTTTTGTTTGGAGAAGTTTTTAATTTTATAATTTTAATTGCCTTTTAACTCACTTGCCTTCTACACGTTCTTTTTAATACAAGGTTTTAGGTCGGCCAACCCAAAATGACCGCCAACAATTTTGTAACCACCCTCCCCTATTTTGACAATCCCAGCCTGTACCTGCAGTTCCTTCCCCCGTGTTTTGTGTGTTGTTTTTGTTACCATCTTCTACCCGCCCCATTGTGTTTTTACCTGGAATGTAACCGATTCTCATATTGTTTGTGTTTGGTGTAAATTTGGCCAACTTCTCTTTAAGATTTTCAATAATGAAAGTCAAAAAGTATCAAATATTAATAACATTACAGGACTAGTGTGATGATTTGATGTAGTTATGATTATAAAAAAAAAGCCACCCGCCCTACCAATTTGAAAATTTCTTGTTACTCCATTAACAACAGTTTTGGGGAGGGCATCTAATTACCGTTATTTTGTTTTGTGACTGAAAATATTCGGGTTTGAGTTGTAGAGCAACGCGGACCATTGTATGTGTGCCATGTAGGGTGCGTGATGTGTGTATAGTGTGGTTTCTTTAGTTTTCTTTTTTTGAAATATAATAAATTTGTTTGATTTTTACTTTGTCAGGATAAAAATGGACAGAATATATTGCATGCATTCGCAGTTCATTATCATATCGAGTCTAGTTCTCTTATCACTCAACTCTTTTTCTCTTCTACTCTCTCTCTCTCCCTCCCTTCCCTCCCTCCCTCCCTCCCTCCCTCACCTTCTATCCTCCGTATATTTAATTTCTTATTATCGTATAGGTGAGACCAGCATTGGTGCCCAAGTACGTGTTATTGTTGAAGGACGTGCCGAACGACAGAAACGGGCAAGGTAAGATCCGTAACACAGTACATAAAGAACATTTCATATAGGCAACAATCAAATTAGTTAATAGATTATAGTTTTTAATTACATCAGAGGGCAAGACTTGGATCGCAAAGGAATGATAAAGGTGGGAACATAGAGTAGCTCAAAGTAGATCTCAACTTCTTGCTGTGTTCATTAAGGGCCCTGGATACAATGATTGTTTGAGTAGAGTTCCACATGTGACCCCAACAAGCGTGAGGGTCGAATGTAATTTAGGGGTAATTTCAGTATTAGAGGTCAAAACTATGAAGTCAAAAGATATTTGGAGAGATGGAACTATCTTAACACATGAGAGGTCAAAGTCATTTAGAGGTTATGGGCCGGCGGATGACATAATTTCCGAGATGGTTTGTTTAGGATCTTGTTGTCGTTGTCATTGTAGTAGCATCATTTTGTTTAGTGGCTTTATGGTTTAAGGATCTGAGGTATATCACGGGGGATAATTATCTTTTTAAACAGTTTTCTCGCAAGAAGATGACCGAAAAAGGGCAAGGGAAAACTTCAACTATCGCACTAGATCACCGGCTTGAGCAGACAAAAACCATTGTTTGAGGAAAGGTACAAAAATAATAAGTGGTCGTTGAAAAATTAAAAGACATTATTCTGAAGCCTAGGTTCAAATCACGGTAGAGGTGCTTCATTGTGGTTCATTGGATAAATTTTGGTTGTTGTTACGTTGCAACTTCCTACATCTTATATATTTAGCATTTAAAATTTTAAGCATTATCCTTAAATTGACAGGAGATTTTTAGAGGATAAATTTCTTTAAATTGCACTGGATACCGAGAACGTTTCGAACTTTCGAAAGTGTATTGGACAAACACGATAAAAGAAAACCACAAACATTGTTTGGAAACTTGCTTGCTATCGTATCGTCCCCCAACAACGCGCTTTGAATTTCTGTCGTGCACGACAAAAAATTACTAAATCATCAATCTTATTACGGCGTATCGGCTCATTTACTTCAGGTGTGACCAATAATTGGTAAGCATTCAAATATTTTTTAAAAACAAAAAACAGGGTTTTAAAAAAATGGGGGGCGCTTCTTTTGGAAATGTTCCTCAATGTCTCTTAAAGATACAATATTGTGAAACGTGCTAACAAAACAATGCAAAATTTGACAGAGGTGGGATAAATTTACACCGATTTTACTACCTAACTAAACATCCTATATATTGCAAAATGTGATTCTGGATCGCTCCTGCTCATACCAACAATTGGACACCATTTTGTCAGATTGAGCATTGAAATTGCCATGTACAATGGAACCAATCAAAAGTTCATGGACCGTATCACATTTATCGCTTGCCATCTCCTGGAAAGATAAATAAATATTCATACTGTCGTAGTACCAAACATGAAGAATTGTATGATCTTTGAAACTTTTTCAATATCATTGACAAAGATTATAAATAACGGAACTAACGGAAGCCCAAAAATAGATCCTTAAGAAAAAGCCACAGACGATATATATGTTTTGTAATTTTGACTTACGATATTTTGGGACTAATAGGTTTATTCATTCCAGCAAGAATTGAAATAAACATGATTTCCTCTTGGACTAATGCTCTTAAAACATTCTCTTGTCGACTGTATCAAATGCTTTCGACAAGTCAGGAAAATACCAACTGTGGTTTATTTTGAATAATTTGTTTTGTCTGTTAGATCTAAAATTGCCATTAAATTAGAGCGGTTAGATCTTAAACCAAATTGTTTACAATTCAAATATCAACACTTATGGGGACCTATGTGGACCCAAGCTTCTGTTTTTCGCGCGCCATGTTTAAACGACGAATTTATTCTTATTTGCCCAAGATTTTATGTAATTGCCTAAATATCGGTTGCGAATGTTGGTGAAAAAACAAATCGGCCTTTTTTTCGCGCTGGCCGCTTTACGCGCGTGCGATTTTTGCGCCATTTTTTTTGTAATTGTCGGACTTTAAATGCGCTTCTTTTCATACCAAAAATATTTGAATCGGCTATGCCGTTAATGAGTTAATTAGTGGGGTCCCATGGAACCCCCCCCCCCCTCCTTGGGCACTAACGGAAGTCGTCTGAGAATATTTTGTTTTTTTAAACATTTGGAAATGCAAATAGAATTGATGTGATTTGTGTCAAGTCTACAGAGTGGTCCAAAAAAGGTTTACACTTTTTCATCTGCAAATTTTCTTCTCTCAAAAGTGGGTGACCTATCCAAATGGTTGAAGGTAGTTTATTAACTACAATATCTTGTTGGAACCTGGTGAAAACGGCGTTGAAAACAAGCTGAAATGACAGAATGGCCGCCATCTAGAGAAAAAAGGTCAAAAACCACTTTGCACACACGTAAGTCTATGGCACTCTGTTGGTGTCACGAATTATATCCAAGATTGATACAAACACATTGAACAATGCACCCGCATTGGGACTTGGTATTTAATAATAACCACAAAGGTAAGAATTTAAAGACCTCTCAAATTATTTCAAGTTTCTCTTATAAATTTAAAAAATAAAACGGCAGCAATATTTCTTCTTTATGATCTTGTCCAAACCATGCAAAATTCGAAAATGTACAAGCAGAGTCTCGATCAGTCATGGCAAGAAAAAACATGCATGCACGTATCTTTCAATTTAAAATGCTCCCCCATTTGAAATCAACTTAATTATTATGTAAATAGGCATTTCAAGTTCAGTTTCACGGTTGAGATACTCTCTCATTCTTTTTCAAACGGTAAACACTTAACACAAACTCGAAGGGTGGTCAGTAGTTGTTAAAGTGAGTAGACCTTCAAGTTCACGCAATGGGATGATTTCTGTTAACATAAATGGTGTCTCATAGACTTACGTGTGTGCACAGTGGGTTTTGGACCATTTTCGTAGATGGCCGCCATTGTTGTTATTTGAGCTTGTTGTTGAACGCCATTTTCACCAAGTTCTAACAAGATATTTGGAGTAAAAATATCTTCAAAAAATGGCGATATGTCCAGCAACGTTTGAGAGATTTGCGATATAAAACGTGTAAAAACCTTTGTTTGGACCACCACTGTACAATGGAGGACGAGGAAGAAAGCATCACTATTTGGGTTGGTGATGACATTCATTTGGGGTGCAATAAATGTTTCAAGAGTAATAGAAAAATTCCAGGTGACTGGTTGTATTAATCTATTAATGCAACTGACTTTAATCCAATAGTTTCACAATTAGGTCAATAGGTTAGTGTATTCTTTTTTGCTGGCCCTGTGTATTGCAATGGAATGTCCCAACAAAGATTTGGAGAGTAGGTTTATTCATTTCATTCCTGGACCTTTCCTGGGACCAAAGCGATTTTTTTTTGCTGATATAAGTTCACACATACAGTAAGTCAACAATTATTAGTAAAATTAAAAATAATTAACACTTCATCGTGGACTTGGCTAAGACGTTATGTACAAAATATATGGAAAAAATTGAAGTGTATTTGCAAAACCCGTAAAAAAATACATGATTCCCTAAAACTGCTGGTTTCGTGGTAAATTATATGTAATTTGGTCTTCATAGAATAGGTATCAACATAAAATGTTTTCAAAAATGTTTGATGTAAGCGCAAGGCTCATTTGAATTTTCCGTCTTTTTGCCCAATTTTCGTGTTTATCTTTGTATTGGTCCATATATGCTAAAGGAAGTGAAACATATTTTGTAGACCTTTCAAAAATGGAGTGGCAATACCGGCCGTGTCCAGTACTTCTTTTTTTCGTCAAGTTGCCTATTATTTTCATTATTTCTTTGGTTACAATGGTTTCATATGCATTGTTATTGAATAAGGCTCACTTTAAGAGACATGATGAGATTTCAAGAAAGAAGCGGCCCCAATTTTTCTCGAACCCCGTTTTTTTTTTTTACGTATTTGGAATGCTTACCAACGTATTAGATCCACCTGAAGTGAAAAGCCGAATACGTTCGTATTGTAATAGATGGTGATTTGTAATTTCTGTCGTTGCCGGACAGAACGTAAAGCCTGGTTTTCTATGGGAAACGATTACTATAGCAATCGTTTCTTGCACTGTTGTCTAATAAACTACAACCTAAAACCAATACAGTGAAATAATCGTCATCCCGTCACTTTAAAGGCCGACGAATCAGAGATATTCCGAGGAGGGCGCCCTCAATTTCATAAATCGTGTTTGTTTTGCATATATATAAGCTTGTCATACACTAATCACTGCGTGATATAACTAAGCTCAAATCGAGGGTCCTCATATAGAAAGTCTTTCTCTGTTCTTGAAAATAAAGTTCATAATCTGGGATGGGATGAGAAATAAAAGTTCTTATCATCTGCTCAATCTCATCTTCCTTCGCCATGGACCACATCCTCGATGTAGGCAACGTGCGGCTCGTGAATGAACGCATTGACTCGACAGCCCTCCCTGGCACCCTGCTGCGGCTGAGTTGCGTGACCTTGTCTGTGATCCTTCTTTGATACTTCTGGGATACTCACGGGTTGTGTTCTGTAGACTTTGCTATTCAAATATCCCCATAAAGTCTACGGCTGCGTCAGGTCTGGAGACCTCGGGGGAAACTCAACGTCGGGACGATCCCAACCAACGGTGGGAAAAAAAAAAAAAGTTTTCTGAAAGAATGTCGTGTACAGCTCTTCCGATGACATGGTGCACCTCTTGACCCACCACACTCTCCTAATGGAGCCATTAGCGTTCCGCTGGATACCGCCAGTTAGTAGGAAGATTGAGGAGGCACCGCTAAGTCATAAACATATAAAGGTACCTTTGTCCGTTTATGTTTTCTATGAGGAAAAAGCGGGACGGAAATTGCCCCGTTGCCCATCATGCCATCCAAACAAGGAGGTTCTCTTGCTTCCTGGTCTGCAATAAGCCAGTCATCAAGATGGTGCCTCCTGGGGGCGTCGTTCGTGTAACGTCCACATTTTCGAGAGTGCACCATGGCATCATCGGAAAATGGCTGTCCCCAATAAGACATAATGACAAGAACCGTGGTGTGCTGGGGTTTAATAGCAGATGCCAGATTGAAGCCTGCGTTGGTCATCTTCGTCCTCTAAGGAATCCTGGGTCCATGACGTCGGAGTCACTGAAATCTAAGCGGGTGATTCTATTGAATGGTGATCTGTGGATGTCGGATAGGGGGATTGTGTCTGGCGGAGATGGTGGGATCCGCTTGGAGAGCACGCCGGTTACTCTGTCGATATTCAGCTGTGTTCTTGCAGTTGTTGGTCTTCCCGAATTACCAAAGTTCAAGTTGTGACTGGTGGCATAGGTAACATACTTCTGTAGTCCGTGTTATATGCCTCCATTTTTCTGATTAAAAAGATTATTTTCTCAATTTTATTTGAGAAAAGATTCTCACGGGGAAAGACTTTGTTTACTATAAAAGAGCGGAAAAGGGGATTCCCTACAGTTGTTTATGCAGGATGCACCTGGTAGATAGATTGCACAATTATGGGAAATGGATTCCCCAAAGAATGCTAAACTAGAAACTGAGTCAACTTGTTATGCTTTAAGATTGAAAAACAGTGCAAGATCTGGGAATTCCCCCATAGAGTTATATATATATGAAGTGTGATTGTTAATTCGGGTGATGAATTCCCGAATGGTCAGTAGTGTAAGGTATGTTTATGCATGATGGTATGTATGATTATTGTTAGAAGGGTGAATCTAGCGGTGAAGATAAATAGTATCTGTGACTGAAGAGTCTCGGTCAGCAGTTGTGATCAGCTTATACAGTATGGTTTTAGCTTGGTTTTATCACAAATAACGGAGATTTGATCCACACAGTGCCAGGGATTTATTATATTTCAAGTTCCATGTGAGCAGGAGTGTGTAAGTATTTCTACTGTCGTCTTTGAAGCCGAAAGTCTGGGAATCAAAATAGGCTTCCAAATGTGGCAGATAGAAAATCGTGGTGATGTATCTTGGACTGATATACTGTGGAAAGTGTCGTCGAGGGGGAATATTAACCTTGTCGTCTTGAATGAGGGACAAAGTTTCTCACGATGAGAAAGATTCCAATGGAATATTACGTGAGGATTCTAGCGTGACTTTGATGCTGTCATTTTTTGGAGTCTTCGCTGAGAGGAATATCATCGTTGGAACTGCAAACGCCTCTTTTGAAACAATAAAGTTATCAGTTATATAAATTGTGTTGTAATTGTGTAATTTGATCTATGTAATGTTTTTGACATACCAAATTCGTGAACCAATTACAAATCATTAAAATCTGTTTTATATACAATTAGATCTTTGTGCACAGGGCTGAAGTTATTTGTGTTTGCCAAGGTATCATGACCTTTGACGCCTACGAGACGTCAAAACTGGTCACCGTTTGATGAAACGGGTAAATTTCCTACCGAAACTGCAACTGGAAGTTGTCTGATTGAGTTGCTTCGGCAACGTTTCGCGTTTCATGATAATGCAACACCATGAACACTCGACTCTCTCATCGAGAGTAAGCTGAAACTGTTGCCCATTTCCCCTGCTAGCCATGTTTACTTTTTCAGGCACCATACCATCCTCCTGACAATGTTTTCTAAGATCATGATGAATGCACTTTTCTGCATGTCTCCAGATTGACAAAAGCTAATCGTGATGGGGTAAATTGTACTACTGAAAGATAATGTCCTTTATCTTGCATTTGACATCAAATTTGTATAAATTACGACACGATTTCATGCCCTAAAACAACAATTTCCGAGTGTTCACTTTTAATTTTTGAGACGCACTGTACAGGCACAACGGATTGCTAAGTGGTTCCTGCTATTCACATTCCACTAGTGGAGAGCGGTTGGACTGCAAACTTGTCGACAACCCCTCCCCTCTGGTACAACCAAACGCAACCACCTTTTACCACTTTTATTCAAAAGATAGTATAAATAAATTTAAAAAATGATGGTTGTGGTCAAAACTTTGGTGGCAGGGGTGTTTTTTGGGGGTCACACCAATCCGTTATTTGAGCTAAAAACTTTAGAATATCAAGATTTATTAATTTCTCTCGCAACATAGCAAAACACATTTTAATCATCAATGCAATACTTTCAATCTTCTCTGACATTATATTATAGATTTTCTGTTTTGTACAATATTAAAGGGTCGAGAATTTTTACCCCCAAATCACCTTCTTTCCTAAAAAAAGCATCCCTTTTTATCACCTGTCCAACCACAACGAGTCTTACCTACTCTTTATTTATGCAATGTATAATTCCTATATCAATAACAAAAAGGATACCATAAAAAATTAGCTTGGGACTATTTTTAACCTTAAAAAAAAATTAAAAAATAATAATTGCAGCATAACTTGCATCCCAAAATTCATTTTCGGCATAGAAATCATTCCCTGCCCAGCCAAATATTTCAACCACAAACCATCATTTTCCTAATTATTATTTTATCCTTCAAAATATAGTGGTGTGTTTATGTTGTACGGGTGGGGAGGGGTAACTCGAATACTAGAGCACTTTCATTTCAAGGCTCGGCCGCTGCCCTAACACTTTCGCTATCAAATATATCATCTCATGAATAACGACAAACAACCTCCAGGGAAGTATCACACCCACTTTGACCTGAATGATGCTTGTCAGTGAAACAAAACAGGTGAATTGGTTTTGGATTTGTCATATCATTGGCACATTGGTATAATCGATTCTTGGATTAGTCCGTAGTTGAGATAACAAGAAATTAACATTCAGTTACAGAGGCATCATGACTATTCATGATATTGTACATTCTCACAAACAGTTTTGTGTAAATCCCACGGAATAGAGAAGTAAGGTGTGCTTAAAAGACCTGCCATATCTAGCATATTTCAGTCGAGTTCTTCATTTTTTCAACACCTGGAATTTATTATTGATGTGTTTTATAAAAAACCAAACAAACTATGATATACATTCGGCATTTAAAGGTGCACGAGAGATTTTTGAGGCACCCCAATATTTATTCCATAATAGTACTATTTCATATAGAGTAACACTCAATAGATTTCTTTCTTACCTTGGTATTTGGCTACATAAATACATCAAACGTAGATTGTAACGGTGATTTGCATTTGCTTTATATTTTCAATATAAAACATTTGCTGAATTTGTGTATTTTGCTCCTATACAAATTAGAAATTATCACAACTTTTTTACCAAGAAACCATTTCCAGCTTATCCTTTCATATGGAATACATTTGATGGAAAGCTTTACATCAGGGCAAAATAGAACTTTCTATTGTTTGATGGGCACCCTGATATGTGAAATCTCTTGTTGTCAACCTTTACGTCCAAGTTCAACTTTAATCCTTGCACAATTTTTTTTTGATTCACATAGTCCTTTCATGAACCTCCTCCTCGCCTTTTTTTATCCACACTTGCTTCAAAAGCATTTGCAGAGAATTGCTCGTACCACACGCAAAATATGCACGCTGCATCTCTTGCGCCTACATTATTCCACTTTTCACACACTGTTATGAGGCCCACTTATTTGGTGGTACTCAAAGATATTTGCACAATCCCATATTACTTTCATTTGGATAATTAAAGCTTTTGTGAGATTTTGGCCTGAACTCAATGCTCCTGGCCCATGTGGTCCTGGAGCATATATAATATGGAGAATCATTCTAAAGAAGTCAAATTTTGAATGCACATGCTGCAGAGCATATAGCAAATAACGCTACTGTGGGAAGCCGTATTTGACTTAGATATTCTCCACATCTCCAGGAGCATATTTCTCACATAATATTATGTCCAAGGACAATATCAAATTACTTCTGGAGCATATTTTTACTTAGAACTTTTCCTGATTATTTATAGCTCCAGGAACAGAATGCTCCAGGACCATATGCTCCGGAGCATAATTTCGGACCAATCTCCTATAATCAAGAATTTATGATGAGGTGACATGTGATGTCAACGTTGGGCAATGACCAAAGCACTCCAGCCCGTAAGTATGCAGAGCACATGCATTGCTTGCGCTTTTAAAATTCACGCTCAATCAGCGTGATTAAGGCTATTGAATGCTGTAACTGTATGGGCATATTCTTCGCACTCAACAATGTCGTTAGAGTTGCTATTGCGTTTGTAAACCTTGATGTCACCTCATCTATAGTGTTATTTTTGACATTGTAAGCCTTAATGCTGCTTAGGCAACAACACATGTCCATAAGCAAAGTGTTAATGGTAAACACACAGATGTCCTTCACGTGTGGTGGCTTTTTATCCTTTCATTTCACCACCTGTTAACATATAGTTTGGCCACAATTGATTCCTTAAATGTTAATCAGATTTGTCCATCTCACCATGAGATTTGTTAAGAATTGTACTTAGGGCTTTCATCGATGTCTTAGTTTGATATACATGTCGCATACAAAGACATATCCTGACATGTCCGATATAAAAAACAGGATATCGACAACTGGTATAATAAATATGCTATTAAAAGGACGAGGGTCTACTTTAAAATGATCTATTTATGAATACACTTTTTTTCCAGGATTTATTTTTTAAAGTGAATCCAACAAACCAATTAAAATATCTAACAGTAATAAATATGAGCAATTTCTGCATACCTGAAATTGAAGTGACCTAACCTCTATTGCAAGTTCATTTCCCCCACTTAACATCGTAAGGAGCACCATGTCTGGAGTTGACCATGTCATGTGGGTAATGAGTTTCAGTGTGTTCAGTCTAGGATTTAGATAAAGCATACAGTCAGTTTAATTAAATGATCCCCTGATAAGATTGTAAACATTTATGTTCCATTATGTCCACATTGTGATAAAATTATATCAACATGTCGCCATAAAAATAACATGCTGATGACAGCCCTAATTGTACCACATTTATCGACTATTAAGATGGTCAAAAGACAAAAGAAAGATGTGCTTTCTTAGTTTATTAAACTATTACATACTACAGTGAAAGTTCACTGGGTGCAAATCCCTAATTTTATAACCCTAACTACCCAAGAAGTTGCATGGGCTAAAATTCAGGATGTTTCGAGATGGATAATTTCTTTAAAAATCTGCTTCATTTTGAGATGCTTAGAAAGATTTAAGAAGCTTCCCAATGACACTCTGGAAACAAAGAAATTTAATTTTTAGGAAACATTTTTTTTGACAGACACTTGATGAAAGAACAGACCCTGGCTAAACTCTCTGGTGCTGAATGAAAAAAATCAGTAATTTTCCAGATACTCTTACCAAAGTTTGCGAGGTAAGTTCACCAAATTCTGTACCACTTACAGACTCGGGAAGTCTCGCATTGATATGCAGCTTTCAGGAAAACAAGGAAATGTTAATAATACGAGTATCCGTTTTTGAGACCTAATTATCAAAACTATTGCTTTTTTTAGCGATGATCAGTATTATTCCAAAGAAATATTTTGGAAGTTGGGGTTAAAGTTCAACTTTAAAACATCAACTGTTGCTTAACCAGTGGTATGCAGTCTGCCTGCCATTGATATATATATACTTCAAACTTTGTACAGGTAGTCCAAATTACATCTTCCGGGGACTTCTTATCACACAACAAGTAGTTTAAAACCAATACGTAATGTACATTTAAACTTATCAAAGAGATAATTGTTTGTTTTTATCAAATTTAATGCAGTATTACTCAGTACAAGTGGAAGAAAACATTTCTGTAACTTTATGGATTATTTATTTTGGCCATTTGATACCTTGTCAACCACATTTCATTTCCTTTGCTACAAAAACAAAAAATACTGCAAGGTAAAACTTGCAACATCCCCCTGGCAAGGAGCAAATAAGCAAATGAGCTCACTAATATGCACAAATAGTCATGACTGAGTGCGTAAATATTACTTGCATCCACCACTACCTACATTCCAAGTTTCATCAAATCAGAATATTGGATATATCTGGTAGAAGTTCATCATTTTTAGTTATAAGCAGTTACCTTTCTTGAAAAGCAGTGAGAATGTTAAGAGAGACTGCACAGTATTCCTTGGGAATAACAGTGGAAAACTTGGTAAGAGAGAGTTTGCACAAGTTTTCAGGGGAATAACAGCGGAAAGTCTGAAATACACAAAGTATGACCTTTGACCTACAGTACAAGTAGTGGTAGATGCTAAGATCGTGTGGTGCAAGTGCCATCTAGATTGGGTCACGGGTCTGATGGGTACAGGTGGAGACAGATGAAGGGACCAACAGATGCCAAGATTTCGCTATGACAAAATGCCCTTCTGCTAAATCGCCAGGGGGATAAAAAGAAGCAATTTTATACTATCTTACAACTGAACACACAAAAAAATCCTATTAATTGTAGTTGTCTGTAGTTAAACAGAATTTGTGCATGTAGAAAGGATGCTTGAAAGGCTAGCGTTGGCTGACGTCTACCATGAAGGGTGAACCCACCATAACCATCCCCCTCATCGAAATGACAAGGCGCTCTCTTTCCAGCACAAAGTTCATACGTAAACAAGTTCCCTGCCAATGTCATCAGAGCAGATGAACCAAACTAATCCCAAACAAAAGTTCAGAGGTCATCATTCAATCATTATTTTCATGCATCAATCAACACACTATGGGTTTAATTAATGTCTATGTATATACACTATTATCCTACACACACGCACGAAGATGATGCTAGCAGTAGAATAGTCTGCGTGGCTTCTTCACTTCACCGGAATCCCATTTCGCAAATCTTCTTTGCTGTGAAAGAAAGAGAGAAGATGGAAAAAGAAACATTATTTTCAAAACATTTAACTAAATAAGTTTCTAAAATGATCTGGCACCAATCTACCTCTCAGATCACTTTTCATTGTGTACATCAAACAGTTATAGTTTTCATTTAGCAACAAACAAAATACCCATCTTGTCATTCACAAGTGAAAGATCTTTCAATAAATATGGTCCAAAATTTTGGTATGCCTTCCTAAAGAATCTTGCCAGAGATGCCTACAAAGGTCATGATATGTGTCATAGTAAACAAAAATGCCCTCTATATGCTTTCCATAGCGAGACATGTTATTAAACTAGGACTTTAAAAGAAAAATCATATTTACCCATAATGAAATTTTGCAAATTTAAACAGGATGTGAAGGCAGTCAGTGTGTACAATATCCAAATTATTTGTAAATGTGCGTCGCGTTGATTTTTTTGTTGTATTGTTTGGTTGTTTTTTTTGTTTTTTGTAATACTAACGGCGAATTTCAGTAATCTCCTCAAAGGTTTAGGTCTGTGAATTCTCTATATGCTTAGGTTGTTCTGGGAGACAGGCCCCTTGACCAAGTAATCCTTGACAATATTATTTACAAATATGCTCATCCTCCAAGGACACAGTTCAGTGGGTTGTACCTGTACATGTATTGACATGAACTGACCTTGTGTGCTTATGCGGCATCATGTATCATACCCTTAAACCAGGGAAGTGTATTTTCTAAATTACACTGATGAATGGAAGTTCATGAACTTGTGCCATGGGAAGTTGAGACAACTCCTCTAGCTCATAGTTGGGACCATCCCGTAATTGTGCCCGCCCCAATCTCATTCATGACTGACGCCACATGTTTTAAAAACGGCCAAAACTTGCACACGTATATATATACACTATATTCAATACGCAGCATTGATTTTAAATAAATAAACCACTGAATGAGAACACAGTGGTGCACGGGTAAATAATACAAAGTACATGTACCATATTCTTTTCAAATGTTTTAAGGAATTCAGCTTCGTTTTAAAAAAGTATATATACTCCAGGTGTAGGCACAAAGATACCGATAACAACACACTCGCAAATCAGTTTTTAACAAATACCTTTATATGTCCCTTCATTTATTCCCAACTTTCGTGGCAGCACCAGACTTCTTTTTCTGGGGGGAAAGGGGAAAATGGAGGGAAAAAGTGAAATTGGGGGGGGGGGGAAGTGAGATTTTGGTTGGGCAAAACAAAAATCTCCAAATTTTACCAATTTTAGCCCCAACTCACTTACTTTTTCCAAAAATTTGTGTGCTTTTGGCCGAAAATTGCTGATTTTTGCCCAAAATTTGTCAATTTTTTCTCTGGTGAGGAGGGAGAAATGGGGGGAGGGACAAGACGGAAAAAAAAATAATCTGGCAACGCCACTGCCAACTTGTTAAGTTATTAGCCAAATGACAGGGAATTGAAACTACAGAAGGTTTTCTAAATACCTGGTGTAATGGGTTATCCAAATTAGAAATAGAGGTGGTGCAAGTCCAAACAAAATTCCCATTTGACTGTTCTCGGGGTGGCTTTGAAGAAATCTCCGGACTGTGCCTGGTATAGTTCCACCTTTAACCAACTGCAGGTAATCTGATGGAGAAAATATAAAAAAGAAAACTTTCACAGGGGGGTAGGACAGATCTGCCCGATTTGGGTATTATTGGGGGATTTCCAAATGGTAATTTGGGGCACTGCTATGGGCATGTACTATGGCAGTTATCGGTCCCGTGACAGTACAAATCAACTCTATAAACCTTTGTTCAAAAGATCTTAGTAATAATCTGATAATTTATGGACAAAAAAATTAATTGACTTCAAAATCCGTCGGGGTTAGTGGATTCACCCCGCTGTGTAAAATAGTGTAATTCCAATAATGGTCATTAGATTTGAATATTCGATGACCAGGCCTAGCTTTGGTCAGTCTGGGAGAACCATTGATATGTGTTTTGTAAGAGCGCCCTCCTACCGTTAATAAGTCTTTTGAAACAGAACTAGCACCAGGACGTTTGACGCCGTTTTGAATTTCTGTTGCTGTTAGGTTGGCATTGTCCTACCCCCCTGACTTTTCAACATTGCTCACGCAAAAAACTGGCCAGTATGTTTTCCTAAATATGATGGTTTGGAAGGAAAAAAAAGAAACTTTTGGGTTGGTCAAAATTATGGCTAAGCAATAATTTTGTATTAGAATCGGGATCCTGATTGTAATTAACAATGGAGTCGGAAAAGCCAGATTATGTATTGTCCATTGTAAAATTAAGGGATGAATTCAGTATTCTGCCACCCACTCTCTCAACATTCAGTTAATTCCGTTGAGGATGCCAAAATTCATAGGATGGTGGCATTTCAGGCATAATGCAAAATTCTTTCTGAAAGGGTGGCCACCTTGTGAAATTGACCTCCAACTCGAATTGCCTGAACTATCGGAAACACTGGATGAGCCGGACAATGGATTTTTTATATGGAAGGGATGTTTCCAGAAGCCACTGAATTATTATTCAAGATCCGATATTAATTATCCTACATAAAAATTCCTTCTTTTGCGATACCACAGACAAACTGGAGTTTTACCATTCACACGGTATTGTTTACTAGCTCATTACCAAGAAACTGTGCAAAAAATTGGGAGGGGCTCTTCAAAAAAATGTGTTATTGGAGAGAAAGTGGAAAGTGTTATGTTACCATCAGTTAAAAACCTATGTGAAATTTGAAAAATTACAATAGCATGATTATGTGTTTCTTTTTTTAATTTCCAAATATACTACATAACATGATAAGACATGATTTCTTATTTTGCATGAGTTGATGAATGCAGCTGAAGGGGTTGATTTTCTTTGATTTACACAGGGCTACTTGCTTGGCAGCTACTGGGGAAAAACAAGTTTAATACACTTCAAGATATTTGCCAACTGTGCACGGACCGAGTGGGTTTAAAAACACACAGACCAAGATTTAACTTTGTTTACCCCCAAGGGCACCTCCTATGCAGTTAAATGTAATTATGTTGTTCCTGGAAAAAATACTCAAATTTTGTGAGTTTTTCCCATAGTAAGAAGTGGGTAAGATCCACACAACTTAATCTTGAGTTGCTGGCATGTTGTTGTGGTCATTAGCCTCTGGATGGGGTCATTCCCTATAAAAAAAGCCGCGGCACTGCCTCAGGTGGATGTCTCCATGGTCTTAATAATCGCTTCAGGCGCAATTAACGGGGGGGGGGGGGGAAGCTATTTCCCAGTAGCTGCCCCCCCCCGACCCATATTGTTGTCAAGTCAGTCCCAAATTTTAAGGCACCGGGGGTGGGAATATAATGCATTGCCCTGGGCTGCCTGTGGTTCGACCGGGGGGGGGGAAAACGGGAAGACAAAAGCAGGGGAGGAGGGGGGGGAGAAGTCGGGCTATGTATGACGCTGTGGGCCCGGCGAAGGACAAGGTGCGCACGAGGGACGGAGACGGACAGGGAGGAGAGGGGAACAGCGAAGGCAAAGGGCGGGGGCACGGCGCCGGCCCGGGGCGGGGCACTGCGCCAAGCGGCGGGGGGAAAGGTTTCTCGGGGGGGGGGGGGGAATTGCTTGTCATTGTCATTTTTTATTGTTAATGTGCGGTTTTTGACAACAAATGACGAGTGACATGAAAATGTCATGTAATTTTTTTGTTTTTTATACAGCTTTGTAACAATGCACGAGAGGTAAAAATTTAATATGCAGACATCCTATAGTTGTGGATTTATTTCTGCCTCCTGTTTGCATGCACACCCTGTCAGCCGTGGCCCTGCAAGTTGCCGTGGGCCTAGCATGAAGGTGCTCGGGGTGGGGTTTGGGGGGGTTGGGTGGTAGGACTAAATATTTTGCATCTTTGCAGTATTGCCAACAACAATGCAGTACTGTAACAAAGTTAACATACTTTGACTGGCGAGCAGCGGGGGCAGTCAGTGGGCGTATGCCAATTTTCCTGCAATCCTTAGCAAGTTTACTGCAACCCATAACCTGCAGTGACCTGCGTAAATCAGATTAGGAGTGAGCGGAAGTGACCAGACATTGCAGAAAATTTATTGCACAGCAATACAGTGCAGTGGAAGTATGAACGACCTTTAGGCATTCAAAGTTTGCTGAACTTGGTCACCCCATTTGCCATGTGTGCAGAATTTGACAGGGTATTTTACTGTGCAGACTGCAAGCATATGGGTGAAATACTAATTTTTTTTTTCTTTTGTAAGTTACCCAAACTCATAAGATCCATTGTTTTAATTTGGGAATGTATCAATGTACCTAAATAACCAACTCAAGCAAAGGACATCACAAAAATAACGTATTCTCCTTCCTGCCGCCTTTTTGGGTTACCAAAAAACACTCATATACAAAATCCGAGATAGGGCCACAGAGAGAGAAAAAACATTATTGCTTAATTCTTTACCTATGAGGACCATTATTGAAAAGCAGCATTTGATTGGTCCGGTTTAATGCCATTATCTGCAATAATGGGCGCCAATGCATTTATATTAAGTGAAGCTCTGTTATATAGGTAATAATAGAAATAAAGGGTTTGCACAGTGTCATGTATGGGCTCATAAAATGTATCCTCGGCCAGGAAAAACTTGTCAAATAATGGTCGGCAAGCACCTCGCCCATATTTAGTTTTTCTGACCTCGGAACATTATTCGCCCATAAATGACACTGGAAACCCCTTTATTCTTAAATAATATAAAAAATAGCAACACCAATTATGACAGCGTTCAAGATCTGACTTGCAGTTGGAGGACAAAATGAGTACAAATTTTAAAAACTGAAGTTCAAGAATTTGAATGAAAACAACTTTTTCTGGGGTGAAATTTTGTTTAGAAAACTGCATCTGGCATTAGAAATGCCAAATTACCTCCCCTTAAATGCTACACCTCAACACATACAAACACTCCCTGTTATCCGAATAGGGAAAAAAGAGAGAAATTCGCTAAAACTAGGAATAACAATTAATTTTACTGAACCCTGTCAAATATAAACACCACAGCAGTAAACTACAGTAAGGGTATTATTAAATTGGCATATGTCAATAACTGTATAATTAATTATGATCCTAAGTCAGCTAGGATTGCTGGTATTTTAGGTGGGACATTCGTTATGATATAGATGCTTTGTACATATAAATGACCTCACTTGCCGGAAGGGCAAAAACAATGATTGATAAAAAAATTCAACCTCGCAAATGAGGAAAGTCCTAGGCTAAAATAAATATGACCTTGTTGTAGGGGGAGGTATTGGTCATCATAACAAGTTCATTATTTTTTAAATCCCCAGTAATCCCTTGAATTTTTGAGTTTGAATTTTTTTATCAAACGAAATAATTTTTTTACGCCTGCAGAAATTAAGGGGTTTAGGGTAACTTTTGCATTATAATTTTTGTAGTAAAGAGATCCTTCTGTTCAGCTTATACCAGTTTTGCTATTGCTTTTCGAACAAAAATGACACAAAAATGATAATCTTATTAGGGTATACATGGAAATTATCGATCAATTTGAAGTCTGAAATTTGAAAAACCTCAAATTTGCATTACAATTTTGTCACTCCAACGTACAATTTCAAGAAGGGCTAACCAAAAACGCAAGCCCCCACAAACGAAGAACTCTTGCCCGCCCCCTCAGCACCCCCAAATTTGAACTGAACTTTTTGTGCAGTGTCTATGGGAAGGACCCAATTGCCCATCAAAAAAGCCTTGGAACCCTTCAGCCCACCCCCCCATTTGCAAAGGTATGGTACGCCCTGTGATGGAGCGGCTGATAGTGAGAGTAGAGAGAGAAATTGAAGCACTACTGAAATGTGTGGGTGAGTTGGTGCACCATAGGGAATTTACCATGAAAAAATTTAAAAAATGGTTTAAAAGGCCGATTGATGTGTTTTTGACATATACATAAGCTTCTATAATCACTGTGTGAAATAAACTAAGCTCAAATCCGAGGCTTCATATAGAACAATCACAACTTTGTTTAAAATTCCGGGATCCGGAAATATTTTTATAAACGGTATCCTATGGCCAAGTTTTTTACATTAAATGTGGGGAAGTGAGCATTTTAGGCGGTTATCTTTAGTTATAGTTGGCTATTTTTAATTTACGCAAAAAATATATATTTCGAAATCTATGAGTCAGCCTTTATGCAGGCGTTCACTTGAAGCATGGACCCACCCTCACGTCATCACCTTTCTGCACCTGGGCCAAAGTATTTTTCACGTCAGGATTTCACCACTCCTTCACTTGCTTTACAAAAAACCCAAAGGCACGGTATCACTATCTGCAAATCTGGTTATAGTCCAGGCTTCACCCTTGATTTATTTCCAAGGTGACGCTTCACTTTGGTCATTTTGGCAGATATGAAGCGCTCACCACCGTTTCACATACTTGGAAAATTACATAGTCAAGCTTCACGACTGTTTCATCATACTTGCCAATGCTGTTTAAGCTCACCACTGGTTTCACCTTCACTTAAGCTTTTGATGTATTTCAAGCTTGTCTTTCACAATCATACCTCACCAATGTTCATTTATTACAAGACCATGACTACAATTATGAATACAAATCCGGAATTCCAGACTTCTAAAAAGTACAAAAAGTCAAATCCAGGTTTAAGAGTTATAAGCTTAAAACCATTATTATAGGTTTAAAAAATGCAAAATTAAAAATTTATAAACCAAAAATTAATTTGACAATCAATTCGCACGTTTTGGGTATCGGTCTAAATCCTAGTACAATTTCGTACTATGAGCCCTCTATTCCATTTTCGTCAAAATCCATTTGGGACAGCCTAAACGTTAGGCTTTTTTTTATGTGGTAATGCACGTTAGTTTCTTTATGCTTTCAATCGCCATTTAGTGTTTATTTTGGAGAACATCATAACTATTTCGCTATACGTAAAAAAGAACGGTGCGAAACAATGTGCATTTGGGTGATTTTCAATTCGTGGATTGCTATTCTAAATGGCGATTGTATTAAATTACGTTACGTTATAGGCCTTACATATACATTTACGTTATAGACCTACAATGACAAAAATAAGTAAAATATCTGTTGGTAAACATGTCAAAAAGAATTTAGGAAATTTCATATCTTCAGGACACACATTATAATTACAGGCCTATATTTTTCCGTCAAATTTAATTCGTCGTGTAAAAGTAATGTAACTGAAAAAATAGGTTAAAGGATGGGTGACCGATATGACCTCGTCTACGCAATTCACTCCATGCAAACTTGAGATTTCATATCAGATGAAAGTACATATCATCTTATTTGCCCATGAAGTGTTTTCTTTTGATTTGTTTGAGCAAAAACGACTTCCAAATGGGCGAAATCTGATCCACATTAATTACTGTTAGGGCCATTTAGTGCACATTTTTTATTCCACTATCCTAAAACGTGTTTTCAAACTTTTCGAACCACACTAAACATTTGTCTTGATGACGGTTTTTCATTCACAGTGATTATTTGAATCGTCCAAATTAGAATGTACCTTTCAAATAAAAATCTATTTAAAGCATGTGTTAAATTCATTCTGTTAAGTTGCTATGAGTCTTCATATTCCAATGAAAAGTTTAACGTTCATTCTCTCTGTACTCAGCTTATCAATGTGTTTTAATTATGAGCATCTTTGTGCTACATCATTAGGATGCTGTAAAACTTTCAAATGAATACTTTTTATATTTTATCATGATCCTTCCTTCATAAAGTTCTACATTTGCTTTTTTTAAAATAAGGATACCATCAGGTCATTTTAATTCAATTACATCTTTTGTATCCGTCATAAAATCTTGTTCAATGCCACAATGAATGATTTTCCCCTGACTATCTGATACAACGCAAAATAATTGGCTAATTCAAAAGAACAGCATTTTTCATTTTTGTTTATCCTCAAATGGCGAATAGAAAACATGAATTGAATCGTAAAGCTAATTATCCCACCAATTGAATCGTTTGCGCTAAGGTTAACCATTGGCCGACCATTCCTACCGGTCGAATACTCCCTTTAACGAAATCGAATGACTTTTGCTTAATTGAATAACAATATACTACATCCATCATATTTCAATTTCGCACGAAAACGAAATGTCCCTTTTATAAATTGGACCACGTACATGCGAAATTTGCCAGGAAAACCTATATTTATTTTCTTTATCCATGTATCCTTGAATATATTTTTGTTGTTATAACAACTAAAAAACAAATGATTATCTATCTATACAAAACCTTTTTAACTACAATTCTTGTTTTCTAACTCTTGTTAACTGTTAAAAAACACTATCTTTTGTTCAACTGTTCTTTGTTCCAGACAATTTCCAGGTTTGCATTGTTAGCTTTGACATGGTTTAAAATAAATGTACACTATCCCTTGGAAATAAAATGAGAAGTCCATTAACGTACAGCCAATGTTCGTTCCCGCAATCAGCTGATCGCAAGTCAAGTATTTTTTATCACATCGATTTTTTTGAGTAAGTTTATACAAAAACATGAGTTATCCATAACCTATACGTAGATCAGTCATGATCTCGGATTATCCCCAAGATTATCTTTTACTCTTTCAATACAACCACTTTAAGCTGTTAACCAACACTTCAAAACTTGTTGGCAGCGTGGTAAGTGGATATACCCCCGTGCGTCGCAACATTATGATTTTGATAACATAAAAACTTTTTCACACCAAAATTTGTTTTACTTAGTTTCATAAAAAAGAAAAAAAGTGCGCCGACTCTTTTGTCGGTGACCCGCCGGACGGTGGTGATTCTTCATGGTGCTTTGTGAGGATTTGTGAGGAATTCACATTTTCGACATGTTTTCGACGCGACCGACGTAATGGATTTTACGTCTTCCCACCAGGAATCACAATCACACGTCAAAGCTTACCCCTTTCAAAAACCCTAAAAAAATAAGGTAAAGCTTCACCAAGAAAATAAAAGAACGCCATGACTTCATATAGCAAGAAATATATTGACTGAAGCTTCGACGTCGACGGCGTCGATCTTTGTGACCCGTGAGGAGGGTGGGTCCACGCTTCAAAGTGACGCCTGCATTGTCGTAATTGCTGACACGGTCCATTGGAATCAAGAAATTAGGGAACTCTGGAACTGCGATTCCATTATCAATGGTGTCTTGGAGGAGCTCTAAAAATGTCTATTATTACACATTTTCTATGGGAAATATTAGAGTAGTGGCAGCCCATGATGAGAATAGAAGCAACAAACAGTTTTTGAAACAAAATTTATGATTTTTTTGAAGCCACATAAGGCAACTAGTTTTGGCCACAACTTTTTTATTATAACCTACAGACACTGGTTTAACTATTATGTTTTTATAGATCTTGTCATCTTTCATGTTTATTGCATTTTAAAGTCCCACGAAATGCAAATAGAATTGCTGTGGTTTTGTGTCAAGTCTACAAGGAGGGGCTGGAAGGCATTCAATATTTGGTTGGTGATGACAAAATCCTTGGGTGCTATTGATTTTTGAGAGAGTATGAAAATTTCCAGGTGACTGGTGTGAATTTGTTTCTAGTCCTTCCACTGCACTGAAAATCAATAGTTTTCACTAATGATGTCACTGTAGTGTATTTCTTTTGTGACCCTGTTTATTGGAATGGATGGCCCCGTAAGATTTGTAGTAGGTTTAATCATCTCATTTCCTGGGATTTAATATAATATATTTTTATACTTAAAAATTATTATTCTGTTAACTAGCTGGGAGTTTACCGTTTAATTTCCTATCCGCTTTTAACAATACACGGTCAGTTTTTCGTTCGGTTAAACGGTCATAATAACGACTGCCGAATTTTTGGCGCTTCCACGCAAATGCATTCTTGCGTCATAAATCGTCGTAATCGGTTACCAGGCTTGCATTCGATCATAAATATCATCTTGAACATAAATGTTTGTTTGTACTTACCTACCATATATTTACCGTATTTGTAAATTATCAAAAGAAAGCAGTTTAATATCCCCAAAACCAAATGACGAATCAACTGTGGAGCTGCCATTGTTCCTTTTGAGATCCCTCTGTAATTGAAGCACCCCGTAATTGGGGCCGATATTCCGGTTCCCAACCTCTGCTGATCACTTCGATCTAGTCAGCATTAACAGACATCAACTCACTTGAGGTTCCCTGTAACCACCTGGCCACCCAATGAAACGTGCTCGCCAAGCATGGTTTCCACCTTCGAAGTTGTAAAGTTCAAATTCCCAAGCCTGCTTGATTGGGAAAGATTGGCAGCTGATTTGAGCGCTGACGTAACCTGCGCTCGTGGTATTTCAAAATCTCCAAGACAACTGAGGCCGTACGTATATAAATGTGAAATTTGTGATCGTTTCAAAACACCCTCTGAAAAGAATTTAGTTCCCTACTTTTTTTAAAAAATAAAAATGTTTGTTTTCCTCAAAACATTCGTGATTTGCCTGGGATTTGTAAAAAAAAATCAAGTGGGAAAAGGAAATGAATTGCCTAAATGAACACACACACACAAGGGCTATTTAATATTTTGTTGGATAGTATCTCACATTTGATTGCGATACACTGTGAATAAAACTGAAGTGCTATATTCTCGGGGATATACATTGCAGACATTTCTACCAGACATAATGCATTGAACTCGAGGACGTGTTAATGGCATTGTCGGTGTAGATGGCCGAAGTAGCCCAACGTTGCTCTGCTTTTTTCCGCTACGATCGCCCCTACTATCTCCACTCTCCACTAAGCCAGAGCGGCAGTTTGTTAAAACGGCTCCATCCACTTGTGCCCAAAAAAAAAAAAAAAAACAAATCAGAATTGTGGTAATCCTTACAGTCTTCGATGACACAAATCCTGCCTATATGACAACTTTGGGAGTGTCTTAAGCATCCTACTGCTCTATTTTAAAAATACAAACGGTGGACAGCTCATGCTTACATCCGTGAAATGTTGCCCTAACGGGCACGAAGTGAACAGAAATTGGAAGCAACACAGTCGTCTCCCCCTGTCCGGGTGTATGTTCGTAATTTATTGTAATCAGCAGCGAAAATAAGCGTGCTCGTGCCTATGCCTAAAGAAAATAAACTGGGAACAATCCAGGCGACTCACTGATCTAGTGCTATGTTTAAATTGGATTTTTACGGTTAAGATCACGCGTTTCAAAATATCAATTTTAACCATGAATGGAAAATTGTCAAGGAACAACGTTCGTATAATAGAAAGATAATTTAGGACTACCTCAACAAGTAAGATTTACGCTACGGAACGAGCTAATGCCGAAGTCGCTCCACTCGTGTACAAGAACTTGTAAACGGGGGATTTCCATGTTTTCCGTAAAAGTTGGAAACATTTCTGAAGACGCACTGTCACTTTCAAGTTTTTAACTTTGGTTTTCACTGACCGCGGGTAATTTTGGTTGGTGGAATTTACCTTCAGCATTAAGATAATACTGAAAAAAATTAGTAGGGTTTGCTGACGTGTAACGTGTAGTGAATTTTCTAACGTGCGTGCCCCTTCCGTTCGTGTAAACGTTTAACCGGCTGCGCTTAATCGGGCGATGTCGCTTAATCAGCGACCTCGGCTAATACGGCGCTGTTGTAATCGCAGATTTGGCGAGTTTTGCTATTTTTACTATAATTCAGTTACTTTTTCCAACTTTTTTATTTTTTTCTTTTTTTGTAAATTTTGCCAATTTCTTTAAATACAAATATCTAAATCTCAGCGGGTCAAAAACATTTCTCGGTGAATTTTTCTGCTCCATGAGGTAAAGTTTTGGATTTTTTAGAGAAGAAAATCAAATTTTGAGAAACGTAACCACTGCCAGAAAATCATTTCGTTTTCCATCAATTCCGGGATTCCCCAGTCCCCATCTTGAAATATAGTCCCAAAATGAGTGATGTGTCAATTTGCATATGATTTTTTGTCCAACTATAGCCTCATCTTTAGGTCCAAGGTTTAAAAAACAATAACTTTTCTATAAAGAGTGACAAAGAATTTGATCATGCGGTGTTTTAATCTGAAAGTTGTTGAAGCGGTGGCTTCTGCACATTTTGCTTTTGGTTTCAGTGAGCCATTTCTGCAATAGGTACTTTGTTTCCAGTGGTCAATATGTGTTTTTGTAATGCAGCAAGGGCGTAGCTCAGCATGGCCGGATTGACGCACATCATCCTATGGAAATACGCATGGTGCTCACTAATTGAATCTGCTCTAGTACCACGCCATTAGCCCTTATAGTATTATATATCCTATCACATATTATAGTTATATTTTCCTATATATTTTCTCTTGTATTAATGTTTTCATTATGTATGTACCCTGTTTCAAGTTAAAGACACTGTCAGTGATTTCTAATCGGACAATCTAAAAAATCATCAAAAATCAGATTTTTGCAATGTATGTAACAAGTCAGTATCCTACATACCCTGCAAATGATAAGACCATAAGCACCTATTAAGGACAGGATCGGAGATTTTAGTCATTATTTGTGTCCCGAACTTGACACTTACGACAACACGTAATGAATTGAGAATCGTATCTTGGACACTGTTGTCCGTTTTTCTTCCTTTTCTGTTAATTTCTATTAATTCGACAGCTGAAAAGTAACTTATGAGAATTCCTACGACTTATCCTTCCCTTTGCATCTATCCTTCCTGCAAATTTCAAATCTTTTTTTTTCAAATCACTGATTGTCCTTTAAAAATAGGGTTACAATTAAATATAAGTAGCTATAGGCCATAGTGTTTGTGTTACCTAATGACCTGTCCTCCGCATTTTTTGTTTTTGTCACTTGCCCTTTTCTAGTCCAATTAGCCATGTTAATCATGTGCAAGTGCTAAATATGGTTAGGTAACCTTTCATCAATTTCTCTTTGCATTGTCCGGTCAACTTGTTCACAAATCTACTTTGGCCTTCTTTTTACTTTGACATGTAATTAAGTCCGTTTTAATTATTGCCAGTGCCAACATTAGCGTCTGTTCTCACATGTCTCTGTTTTGTTTTGGTCTAGTCCTGCACATCTTGTGGTCTAGCACATCACTGTACTGGGTCCTCCCGTCGTCGTGCCACCATTTTTTGTTGAGTAACTTTTGTTCCGGGTGGCCATAACTTTCTAGCTCGCTCTCCTTTGGTCAACCCACCATTGCTTAATCTTTTGTATACTTATTAGTTGTTAAATGGTAAATAATTGGAATTGAATTGAAACATGCGCAGTAAAGGCCGAAAAGGCTCTGCGCACGAGAAGTAGCAACAAAATGGCGCTGCACATCCAAAATGCCCATTGGAAAGTAAGCCAAGTAAAAAATAAAACATGTTTCTCGTCCGCGGTTTTTGAAACGAGTGCATCAATATGCAGTAACCCATAATTGGGATGGTTAGGATGAATAGTTGTATTAAGTTTGGATTTGACCTCCTTTGGCCTTGGTGACCCCTGATGACATAAATGACCTTTAACATTTTTTCGCCATCAACAAATCATCCCGCTCACCAAGTTTTTTCTGGATACACCAAAGTTACCTCAATTTGAACTCCTTTGACCTTGATGACTCTGATGACTTGTCATGGACTTTCAGATTTTGTCAGCAATCAACCCCACCGTCAAGTTTCACGTAGCATACACCAAGTTTACCCCATTTGACCTCCTTTGACCGTGAAGTTCCCCTGATGGACCTGGCTTAACTAACAATACAAAACTCAGTCTGTGGAAGATCAAGGGGCACCCACCCACCAAGTGCGAAACGTACGGCCCTCGATCTCCAAGAATATAGGCTTTGACCTCCTTTGACCTCTAATTACCTTGTGTGACCATTGAATTTTCAGCAGCAACAGTTGACCCCACCCTCCAGGTTTCATGTTCCCAGACAAACACCGTTTACCACATTTGATCTTGAATGACCCCCGATGACCTTTTCATGACTTAAAATTTTTGGTATCAACAATGGACCCCCCCACCAAGTTTCGTCTTGATACACCAAAGTTGACCCTTTTGAGTTTTGACCGGCCTTCTACCTTGCATGACCAATGAGACTTGTTGTGCTGCTTAGATTTTTGGCATCAACAATCAATCCCACCCTCCAAATTTCATGTCCATACACCATGTTTATCCATTTGACCTCATTGATCGTGAATGAACCCCTGATGACCTTTGATCCATAACAATACAACCTTGCGTCTTCGAACAGTCAAGGGGCACCCACCAGCCAAGTTTCAGGAATGTGAGACCCTCGGTCTCTGAGGAAACCAAGGTTTAACCTTCTTTGGCCTGCTGACCCCGAATGACCTTGTCGGGACCTTCAAAATTTTCGGCATCAGAAAATTGACCCCACCCTCCAAGTTTCTGTCCATACATAACGTTTACCCACTTGGCCTTCAATGACCACTGATGACCTTGATCAACTAACCATACAACCGCGTCTTCGGCCGGTCAAGGGGCATCCCCCACCATGTTTCAGGAAAAACGTGCGACCCTCGTCTCCGAGAAACCAACATTTCACCTCCTTTGACCTTGGAAGGACCCCTAATGAAATTGTAGTGACCTTCAAAATAGTCGGCATCAAAAATTCGAACCCCACCCTCCAAGTTTCATTCGATTAGTACACCAATGTTTACTCCATTTGAATTTTAATCCATAAAAAAAAACATACTTAGACGGTGTGAAACAGTTAATCGTGGACGGAGAGTGTTCTCCAACATGGGAGGATGTTTACTCGGGTCGTCGCTTAATGGGCAACCCAGCGCGATACTCAGTTGTGCATTTGCATAAAACGTCATATACATGTGCTTGTACTCGAACTTGTTAGCTCCGCACACTTAGTGTGTGTGTGTGTAAAATATGGGATACCATGAGCCAAATATTGTTTTTCACATTATTGGTTGTTTTTAGTCGGACATTAGATCGTCCATTGAGTCTGTTATGGATAATTCTAGCTGAAAAACCCCCCCCCCCCCAAAAATTGCGATGAGGAATAATGAAAATGGGGAAAAATCGAAAATAAACATGATAACCGTTCTGGCGCGAACATGGCGGGAACGAAGATGGTGACCCGTGCACACTATTCTACACAGTCAGTGGCCGTGCAGTGAAAGAATAAATGAGACGATCGGAAAAATACCGGGAAAATAAATAAAAAATGCCAACCAGGAATATCGCTTGTTCTTATGCTTATGAGACTGAGGGGGGGGGCGGGGAGAGACTGAGATGACCAGATTTTAAACGAATTCATATACTATTTAGTGGCCGAACCTGGTAGAAAAATATTTACTTACCTCCAGATGCTGATTTGAATACGTGCTAAAAGTAAAGTAACAAAGAAAACATGGTTTAATCGTTTATGAAACACGAGGAAACGCACGCAAACTTGTTAGGGTATTATTTCGCCTGAGGCTGATATCGTAAACATTGTTGTTGTTTGTATTTGTGTTTTTAAATATATTTAATATACTTATAATTATATTTAACCAATCAGAACCCGGGCTACGAGGCGTGATATGCAAGATGGCCTCTTTTGAAATAACCTTAAAAAGTTGTCGAAAACTAAAAGTGGTCCCATTATTTCCCTTACCTGATTAACAGCACACGTCCAGTACCATTGCTCCCCAAAAGTTCCTTGAAAGTACCTTCGGAAAACTGATATACTGGGGTTACAATTTCAACGGAACATTCGGGTATGTAATCATGCGCGGGGTGATTTCAAACATATTGTTCTACTCGGAAAATTTTCAGATGCGTGCAAGCTTTCCAAATTAGTGTTTCGTCAGTTAAAAAAATAATTTCTTCATTTCAAAATACGAACGAGATTAGGAAAAAAATTTTTTTTTTTAGTTAACGTTACACTCAGGGGTTCGGTTTCATTTTTTTTTGGGAAGTTTTAAGCGATAAATTTAATTCCTTCACGGTTGTTGGGTGATAGCTCATTTTTATCAGGGAACCAGGCTTTGTGTTAGAATTGTATGACGTCTGTATAAAAGAAAAACAAATGATCGCGCTTTGTGTCAAGGAGACAATATGGAAATGAAACCTTTCACATACGCGCATTCAAGATGGGCGGCCAGCCATTTTAAAATAGGGCGTCTGTTTCTTAGCTCATAATTTCATGTAGAGGCAGAGCATTATTTTCTTAAAGGGATTAGCAGCGATTTAACTAATCCGAAAACATCGAAAAAATCATCAAAATCTTATTTTTATATTTTGTTACTGGCATGGATATTGAGAACATAACCTGCAAGTGGGTTGGCTTGGAAATCCTGTATTAAAGACAAGGAAGGAGTACTTTTTATCTGATTTTGTAATTTCTATACGTGCGTATCAAAATCCGAAAAAACCTTTCCCGGTGAAATATCACCGATTTTCATAGTGATATGTGCCCACCTGAATTTCAAACACGTTGACCTCAAACACAAACATTATTGATCTTTGGTTATTCTGTAAGTGTGTAAACCACACTCAGCTGTTTAGTGCGGATTTTGAAACAATGTCGCTGTATGTCTATTTGAGGGAGACGGTATGACCAATTTCCTCAAATACTTCATTTTTCACTATTATTGTGGCTTATTTCTACATTAAAGCAGTTATTATGGAATTGTGCACCAACTTATCCCTGATTTCAAGTTTAAAAAATGACATTTTCCACATTTGTTTTGTATCTCGCATATCGCTGTGCTAACCCTTTAATATTGCAGGCTTGATGGTAGGTAAATAAAAACACTTTTTGGATCTGATTAGATTTGATAAATCATGACATTCGATCATGTGTGAATCACGTTCTCTGAAAAGCGGTGGCTGTGTGAGAAGGCGGCTGCTGGAATGTGCCAGCACCGCCTTTTGTTTCTTGCTACAGCGTGATCCCATCTGCCGATTGATGCTCTGTGACATGAGGCCCCAATTTCCGTGTCCTATTGAATCAGTGGGCAAATAAACATAATCGGAATAGCGAAACGGCACTGTACAGCCCTGGCTGTGTGTGGAGTCCGGTCCTCAGGGACTACCTCGCCTTTTTGAGCTTTTTGCGTTTTGTAAACCCGGGGATCCTGTCGCCAGGTGACTGTAATTAGGAAATCCTACAAAACCTACATGGCTTGGGGAATAAAATTACGGCTACAATCCATGGTGATTTGTATCTGAACGTATGCTATACTGGATTTTTTTTACATACACATGTTTAAGCGTCGTCATCTGTTTCCTCCTACTGAGAAAGAGATGGAATTTGTTGGTCCCTAAAACCCCCCCCCCCATTACCCCCCCAAAAACAGACTCGCGGGATTTTCCAACCTTGGTTCCCGCCCTGGTTCTTATTCATCATTGGCCTTGCGTGTCTGTACGGTCCACATCACGGGCCACGTGCTACTATGGTATAGTGCTGCTTAATTATATGAACTTCGTCAAAGCGTGGCTGATTCTTCTATACTCGATTCGCGCTGATAGGGACAACATGTACTTTTTTACGGGCGAGATCTATTTGTGAAGGGCGCACAGACAATTAACTTTGTAGCCCGCCTAGTCCTTGCGTTTGTAATACTGTGGTGTTTCTACCGGGTCATACAAGGTGCAGTGGGAAAAACACAGAGGGGCACTGGTCCCCGGTAACTGTATGTTATATGTTGAAATACTACTTGTAAGAGGCCAGGTGCTCTATTCAATCCTGAATGGTTTGCCGCGCTGTCCTCACATGTGATAGGGGGGCCATCATCATTACCTTCATCGTTACCCTTAACCAATACGACTAATACAATATCAATACCTCCTCAAGATGGTCCAACGTAGTTTCTTCATATGTTGAGCACGTTGAATTAAATATTTGAATATGAAAAACCTTGGCCTAAACACATAAAAACGCAAACACATTGTGTAATTAACGTCGCCTAAAAATCGTGAAACTTTGTCCGTGTTCCTTTAGACTGTAGACGGACCAAACATTATGAACATACCATGTTTATAGTGCCCAGCAGGAATTTATTATATTTTCCCATCCTTACTCAGTTTCAATTCTAAATATCATTTTCCATGCAATTCCATTCTAATGCCACATTCTTAAACACTGCCAAATCAAAATTCTACCATCTGAAACATTTAAGATAGCGTTTCACAGTGACCACAGAAAAATCGTTCAATTCCTAAACCTCTGTTTTAGAGTGAGGTCACAGTACAGTGAAGTGATGTGAATGATTTTTATAAATCCATTGTATTAACGACAAAATTCCAATTCAGGAAAGTACAGTAACAAATTAAGCTTTTGTACTTGGCGCCTTTTCCCCTTTTCAGTCACTTTCTATTGTTCGGCAGCGAACGACTTCTTGATAGAGTTAAAATTCTCTTCCCTATTTCACATAATGGTATGACCCAAAACTTTTTCCCCAGCTCCTATAGCAGCGCGAATCGAGTATAGGCAACAACTAGACCGATGATGAAAGAAAGAGAATTTCTATGGAGTGGTATGTACCTTGACTGAGGTCGTGCCAGATTTATGTACATAGTTTCCTCATTCGCTGATAAACACCAAGGGCCTTACATTTTATCTAGGTCACGTGATATTGTGACCTTCGCGATCACTTGAGCAAGAAAGAACGTCAAGAACGTGGCGGGGATTAAGAGTCAGGCAGTTCTGCAGCTGCTGACAGGGCCCCCCTAAAATATTGCTTCAGGGCCCCCCCATCGGACCACATCTTAGTCGCACTAACGTGCGATATTGCGTTGCTTCTTGACGCTAAAGGGGCCCCACCCTTAGCTGCGACAGGGCCCTTTTCCTTACTCCGAACTGGTTCAAGAACATAGCAACAAGTATATCAGTAAATTAGTCTAACAAACAAAACATTGCCTGCAGGTAAGGTCATCATTTGTATAGACCAGTTAACAGCAATGTTTGTAAACATGATAGGGCTGGTATCTTGAAATAGGTCGGCCTGAATGTTACACACTGGGCAATTGTATATGTTAGAGTTTTTATCTATGGGCCATACGATTCGCAGGAATGGATTCGCAAGGCGGCAACAAAAGAAGTGTCTATTGGCGTTATTTATTTATAAAGATGCCAATAATAACAGAAATATGTAGGTCTACTGTTGAAACAAACTACCAATTTCGCGTAAACTTAGTCATGGAATATATAACTAATACCATGAAGTTAATATAGTTACGTCCATATCTTCATGCTAGAACTTCGTGAACATGATTCGGAATTCTTTTTGACAATGAAACACCCCTCCAGAAAGCTGTTAAGGCGTCCACTGCGTCAAACAAGTTGCCGAAAGGTATTATGCAAATTACACATGAACATTGGCCAAGCGGTCTTACAACACAAAACGTCACTCCTTGCTTCTGTTGATTGCCAACCAAGGAAGATCAATATGCTTCAACGTAGTGGGGCATACATTATAATGGCAAAAAAGTAACATCGTGCAAATACTACAGCGGGAGGGACAAAGTCGATCTAAGATACAAAAATGCAGTGTTGTCACAATAATTTGTATACATCAACACAAGTCAGTGTGGTTCCAAACCCATATAGGTTCACCTTTCCGTTCCCCTTTGAAATTAAAATTAAAACGTGTCCGACGCAGAGAAAAATCAATTCTATCATCTATATGAAAGATTGATGGTATATACATGAAGTGCCATCTTAGTTGTTTCATGAAACAGTGTACGGCCACATATTTTCTTTTTCTAATGCGACACTGTCCAACTTCTCTCTTGACATGGGTTAGGCAAAATGAAATCTAAGTTGCTCGTGACCATTTCCTCTGACACATGTAACTCATAAGAAAACACCTCCTAAATTTACTGACGGTCATTCTCCTTATATATGCAAATTAGCGCTATTAGAGACTAGTACCGATTGAATGCAGATCTGCTTGCTGTTTTATTCATCTGTCGTCCGCATCAGATTACAACAACCTCCGACGGCCGCCGCCATAACCATGAATAACAAACAGGTCTTGGGGAACTCCCCGCCCGATAATCCTGTGATTCCAATTGTTTGAATTTCATTATAAACAACCCCTATATGGATGCCAAGACTTCATGGCCATATCTAAAATGAAATGCTACATAAAAAGACAACAATAGTCATACTTCTGTTTTACCACAAAATCACCATCTGTTTCCCATTAATGTGAAAACCCGATTCCAATACATACATATGTATCTATTTCACATTATTTGGCAAGTCTAAAGAACCCAAAAGCTGAGACTATATACCTACGTAGTCATCAAGCCACATCAGTACCCTATGAGTAGAAATGGATCCGTCGGAAAGGTAATAGTGTCGCATGGCAACAGCCCCAGGCCGGACACACCATTACAATAAAGGGAACTTGGCATCAAATCCCTCACAGCTCTTTCTCCGAAATACGAAAATAGCTACTCGTAAAATACAACAATAGGCCCGAACTGTTAAACAGAAAACACACCCCTACAAATGGGACGATAATCAAACAGGACTCCATTTAGTATCTTACACTGATACCAAACTCCACTGTCCAACTCCCCTTCCCAAAAAACAGTAATATAACAATGGTGCGTCCAGCTTAGTCCAGGCTCAGAGTTCCAGGCGTGTTTACACTAAATTCTGCTCAGCGCGGTTGCACAGTCGATGGCAAAGAGCTTACCTTTGCAATCGGTGCCTTGACCTCTGTCCTTTGCCACTCAGACTGACTCAGTTCGCCCGAAGTATACCCCGCAAGCACTGCTTAACACGCACACACAAAGCAAAAGCTTCAGTAGAAAGGCGAAAAACGAGGATCAAAGATGCCCGAAAAAAAACACAAAAACTCCCACAAAATGACTAACGTAACTAAAAAATCCAAAAAAGAAAACTACAGCAAAAGGCCCATCATCTCCTGAACAATTGCCGAAATTTTTGGCTGATGAAACGGACAGACAACTGCCGATAGTTTCGCAAAAATAAGAGCCGACATTAAAACACGCCGCTCAGATCACAACAAACCCATATGGATGGGTAAAAAAGGAGGAGGCGGATGGCTTGGCTTTTTATTTTTTAAGATGGCAGCCATCAAGATTTCGTCAACTCCAGGTGTTAACCTTTCACACATGTGCGTCAAAAATTACAGAGACATAAAGGTCACAAGAACTGAACATATTAACAAGGTTAATAGTGGTAGCACCATGTTTAGCACATCTAATGTTTTAGTTGTTAGAATACCTCTATTAAAAAGTATCAAACTGAAAGCACGATCTTCAATTGGAAAAGAGTTTCATATGCAAATTCTCCTAAAAATCATAATCGGCGTCAACAGAATAAAACTGTACGAATTGACTCAATCTTGTGTTTATAACCTCTCCGCCAGTCCCATTTATTTAACATCTGTCAACGTATATGTCTATGCATTGATGTGTGGCGCGATATCGGGTGCAAATAAGGACGGGGGGGGGTGAAGGCAGTTTTAAAGGGCAAATAAAAAAGTGCCTTCAAATTGCAAGGAATGAAGGCAATTGTAAAAGGGCATCAGGGCAATTGTCAACATGAGAAGGGCATCAAGGCAATTTTTTAAGTTTCTGAGTCCGGGGTGCAATTTCGTGGTAACTTGCGAGAATAGGGTTTGATGCTCGCAGTAATTTTGCGGAGAATCAATTGATTCGGACCCACTTCGGTAAGATTTTGAAATCAAATTATTATAGGGTTATAATTGGCCTGCTTAAAGTATGAAAAAGTAATCAATTGGTTTATTAACTAATATAATATGAGTATCACCATTATTGGTATTCTAAGAATCTAGTTAAAAACAACAATATTTGTAAGAGAGATACTTGAAGTTGAGTGTTGTGACAGCCACAGTGGTTTCCCTTGTCTCATTTCGACACATTTTTATGCCCATTCACTCTTTGTGGACGAACTAGTTTGGTTTAAGAATATATGTTGTGACATTTTCCCATAATTAATGAAATCATTAACGACCTTGCCCTTGTATTTGGCCTTTTTCTTTCCCAATTATTGTTACAAATGAAGCATGTTGCCTTACAACTTTAGATTTGTCTGCAGTATACTAACCCTATAGTTGTTTAGGATCGACTCATCCCATGACAGCAATGTTCAATACTAAGGCCTCGACTTCCACCTCACTGCCTGACTACTCCTTGAGATGCGAAAGTCATTTTAATTCCAAGTATGAGTCCTTAGGCTTACACAAAATTAAACCTCACGATGATTCTTTATGAATTAATAAAATCCAAGTATGAATCCCTGAACACATTAAAAAACCCACGTGGTGAATTTATTTAATTAATAAATGACGATTTTCCGTGTTCCTCCGACGAGCGTGTTTACGAATGCAGACTGCCGGTAAATCGAGACAGAAATTACCGCGTACCTCAATATATTCATGGTGGAAATTTGATATGCAATGTTTCTTTATTTTATTATAAATAGTGGTAAATAGCCCAAAGTTGATATTCAAACGAAGAGATCGTATTTTGTCACCCATTTAAGTACGTTTTCAAAATTTATTTTGCCGTTTTTAAATGAAAAACGCGATTTTATACCGCAGTTTATCATAGAGGGCCTATGGTTTATACGTACTTTAGGTACGTGTTAAACACATGGCTGGAGGTCACGGGCGTGTCGTGCCATCGGGGTCAGGTCAATTAAATGTCAATTTTAGTAAACAATGTACATGTCTTGAGTTTCAGCGCGATACGTGATCTATCAAAGATGCACGGATTTCTGTCAGTGTATACTACGTTCGACGTGATATTATTTTACTTGTTGACAACTAAAATTGGACTATATTCGTCTGTTCTTTCAAGAGAAAAATACGTTTTTGTGATTCTCATATTTCAACTATTTATCGGTCATTTCGGTAAGCATATTTTTTTCTTGATTGGGGATTTACGCGAATCAACTTTGAATGCGTACGCAATAACATTACCTATAATCATTGCGCGAATCGATTCGCCGGATTTGCGGTCGAATTGCAGCCCGAAGCCATAGCAGTCCTGCCTGCATGGAAGCCTAAGCTCAGTGGCTGTTGGATCCAAACCTGAACCAAGCCATGATCTGGCAGTTAAGTTGGTCACTAGAGCTTATCGCGGCAAGCATCTGTTATATTAGCCTTTCAAGTATTTTTAACTTGTAAGGATCAAGAAATCTTTGAGAGTAAAAATCATAGAATTTTTGCATTTTTCCTTTAAAGTTTTAATGATAGTTGAATGCATTTTGACTGACTTCAGAGACTATCAGCCAACTTTTTCATAACTAGTCATTACTGCTTCCCTGCAGTCTAGAAAACAACACAATAAATTTATGAGTATAAACTTAAAACAGCCTCAAATGTTTTTAAAATTCAGAGAGAGAGAGTTACATCTAAAAAGTGTAGAAATATATTAAAATAAAGACAACTGTTGATGATTACCTTTCCACACTTGTGTTGGTGAATATACTCCCGCGATTTGCCAATCACAAAACAGTCTCTTACCCACTCATAAACTGGCACGTGATGACATACTTATAGGGCTATCCATGGAAACATCATAAAAATCAAATTCTGGTATCAGTGAAAGTTTGTCGGGATAACTCGGGTTTTTAATCAACTTGATGTTGATATTCCGATTTGGGTAAAGTTTCTGCCATTTTAAGGGAAAAATAATCATTCAAGGTGGGGTTAGTATTTATAAAATTTTCAGAACTTATTGGTTAAATATCTAAGGACTTTCCTGGCGATTATTTTTTTTTTCAATCTATTTTTCCTGTATTTTTTTAAAAGTCACTCGAGATTTTCTGAACCCTACTCATCAGGTTTTTTTTTCACTTATGAGACTAAAAAAACGGACATAATACGGCGAAATCGTACTAGTGCCTGGTGCATGGTGCTGCAAACAGAAGAGGGATTGGCAGCGCCCATAGCATCACTAGCGTGTGTAGATTGATCCCAGGTGTTTGGGCCCCTTTAAAACTGCTTAATCTGGCATTAAACCAATTGGGGATGTCATTTTTTAAAAATATGTTCCGTTTTTCGGATGATATCATAACTGAATTCAAAGTCGGGGAAAATGATTAGGAGGACTTATGCAGCAAGAATTGCAATTTCGGGGAGGCGCACAATTCGGCAATCATCAGTCTTTGAAAACAGAATACCATTTCTGAATGGATTTCGTTTTTTTAACTGATATTTTTCACTTTTTTTTTGAAAATAAAATTCAAAACATTAAATCGGAGTCGGGCCCTAACAAACGGATCGGGCGGGACGATAAACATGTCTTCTTTTACTTTGCCTAATCCGCAGCTTTTGAAGTTTTCCTTATCACTTTGAACTTGGATTTTTACAGAATCAATTACTTATGACGGATAAAGGTGTATAATATGTATTATATAACCATCCAAATATTATGTCATTTGTTGGTGGCTCCTAATATCACAGACATAAAATATTTGAGAACTAGTTCCGCAAAAATTTTCAAGGAGGGAAAAACAGTTCCCATAAAAAGTCTATTTCCCCCATTCATGGGAAATAGTTCATTGTTATGGTACTTTTTTCCCCGCATTGGTATCTTGACTATGCTTGAGTTGCGGTGGCACCTGATCTCGACAAGACTTGGAATTTTTTTCAAAGAATTTTTTCTTTTTTTTATATGTTATATACAAACAATTTGACTGCTCTATATTCGTGAAATGGTGCAAAATACCTCCCTCGGAAGACCACATGCCAGCAGGCGAGGCAAGCTTTCAAAATCTAACCTCACAAAAGTTGTGACCGTACACTCATTCTTACCTGTGATCCTATGGGAACATCACAAATTTGTGTTTTGGACCTAATAGAATTCCCAAGACAATGGGAAAAGAACATATGTCTAATAATCTTTGATACTTATGTTACCATGTTATGATAACTCGATGTTAATGCTAAAACGCATTTTGTCCATTGACCCTCCGTTTGTTCAAAAAAAAGCCTATAAATACATTTTTTGTAACACACGGCATTGACACTGGGCCCGTCATCAAAATTTTTGAACTAATCTGGCAACATACATTTGTCCATAACTCGGCCAATTTTTTGCACGACAGACATGAGTGAGCCCTCATTTTTTAAGTTAATAATTATCTTTCAATGAAAAACAATTTTAGTTAGAAATTTCTAACTCAAAATGTTCCTTGGTTACATGTCGCCCAGCACTAATCACAAACAAAACAACCGCTCCGTTGTTTTCCTGTTAATTATGCCATGCGTACTGATGCTTGAGTGAATTCTAATTTTTAGATGTCCCTGTAGCGTCGGTCAGATTCCCCGTCAAACAAGTCGCCGTAAAATCTGAAGTACAAAATCCTTTTCCACGTGAATAATCTTACAGAATGTTAGACAAGTCCAAAGGAACAAAAAACCATTGAGGGCTGCAATGACAAATTGTAACGGTAAAGGTTTGAATTTGTTGATGTCCTAACGTGCCTAGTTGCCGCGCCAGGCGATTCACCGCATTCTTAAAATAGCATCTTTGAAAAAAATAAAATACTTAAAAAATACAAAAACACAATAATAAAATTAAAAAATCAAGTTAGAGCCTAAGTTATTGCCCTCAAATTAGAAATCCACACGTCTATGTATTTTGGTCGTATGCGTACAGTATAATACTATGCAAACCTTATCCTATTTCGTCAACCCAAGCCTGGCCAGCCTAGCTGGTTTTCCAACAAGACTTACTGCTTACGATAATTATACCAGGAAAAGTGGAGGAGAATTTTGTTACGTCTTAGCTTGATGGTTGCATCCGAATACGCACACAACATGTGTGAAGGCGATGTTCCATAATTGTATCTTATGGCATCATCTTTTAAATTTGGACATAAAAACAAAATCCTTTGTTGCCATAAGTTTACAAACTTTTCTGTGGCTTTCCCAATGCCATTTAAGGTTTTTGTTTGAGATGTTTTGAGTGTGTAATTTCCTAAATAAAAGAAAAATCATTTTCTTTTGACATACATAGCATCTCTATAGAGTCTGTAGAATAATTGTCTTGTCCATTTGTAACCGATGCTCCAATTTGTTCCCAAAAAAGATCAGTCCACATGTAACAGATGCTGGCCAAATTTTGGCAGCCCATGTAGACACAACAGGGACGTTTCAACCTGAAAATTTCATATGTGAATTTTAATTCTGGAAAAATGGTTTATCAAACGATGCAGAAGACTCTCATATGCCTACAATATAACGTTTTGTTGCAAATTGAATATTTAAGTAAGCCATTTGCAGAGCTGTAAATTAGAGCAGAATCTGTCTGTTTATCTTGGCTTAAATGCAAAACTTTCATCACTACATCCCAACTCGTCATGACTAGATGTCTATGATAACAGCAGCCATAAATAGTTAAGACTATCTAGTCAGGATCATCAAGGACTAGAAGGCGATAAGCATATTGTAAACAAAACAATGGTCAAATTATGTCTACATGAAATTTATATAAAAGACACTTACAATTTCAAACTGCATGCAAGGGGTGAGAGTAGACTTGTTTCTAACTATTCCTTGTGTCCCATTATTTTTTTCGTTTAAAATTAGTTGCATGTTGACAAATGGCTTTAACTTTCTGGAACCATGTCCTTCAGTGTTATTTGATCTAGGGCGCGCTGTTATTTTGGGCTGGCGAAGGAGGTCACGATCAGAACGAATCCCTCGCCCGGAAGGCGAAGTCATTCTTTACACATAATCACGGTCTACTATTGCGCGGTTTGAAAGCGAATACAAACACTTCACTGAACGTTGTCACATGTATAACACGTGCTTTAGTCGTGACAGTAAGACCATACCACCTGGTTTGGCCGCCCAGTTTTTGTTTTTTTTAACCATGGAGTAAAAATGAACAATGTCCGAATTAAAAATTCGCCAATTTCTTCTTTGGGGCCAAGTAAGGGATCCTTCATAAAGGAGGTGGCATGGGTATGGAGCGGTAATCAACCTTAACGATGATGTAAGTTAGGAATAATAGTCGTATTGTAGCAGTGTTGTCCCCAAGTCAAGTCAGCCACTTGGCCTTGTTTTCCATTGTTGTTTCAGTGGTGAACCGCGCAAGCTGGCACAATCCCAGGGGCCAACCGGGTATGGCGCATGATCCGAATGTAGGTATCAGGACTCGATATGGGGATTATTTAGGGCATGTCACTGCAATATATTATTACTCATTTCCAAGTAATTCCCTACCAGGTCTACCATGAAACACTTATAACAAAATTAGGGAAACTATAAGTACATTTTTTATTTCTTGTAAACCAATATATGAAAATATTATACTTATTTCAAACCGTATTTTATACATCATCAAACATTTCTACTGCGCAAACGATGGTCACTGGGCGGTTTTCGACGGGATAAAATACAATTCTGAAAACTTTCCTCGGAAAACACAGATGAATATTGCAATTCCGCCTCTAAAACAAAAACCCGACTTAAAATGCAATGACTGCTATCCAGTAGTACATGTGCTGTAGTTTTACCGATCTAAATTAGTGTCATTTCGTACATAATTCGAAAATCTTAATATACAAGATATCCCCGTCAGGTTTTTAAAGATTTATCCAAATTTCATAAATTCTATGGGAAAAGCATAGAGTTTTCACCAAAAAATGCAAATACGGAAGGTGGGCCGTTTTCGTTTGATTTTGCGAGGATTAGTAAGGTATCATGATGGAAAATTTTGATTCATCGATCTGCGCATGGGTACAACATTGAACTTTTTGGATTGGCATTCATAAAAAAACTTCTCTGACTGATGAATTCAGTCAGTCAACTTCTTGTTCACCGAACGTCACCGCGGTCAGTGACGTCAGTATTATGGCGCACTTAAGAATGTTCACAAATTTTAATACAGTCATTATTTTTAATCTGAAAGTGTTTTCACTGAACGTAAATTACTTTTCCTATTCCTTAAAAATGAGGGTCACTCAACTATGTAGCCCAAGTATAGCTGAGTTACAGACAAACTTCATGCCAAAATGATCCAAAATCGTGTGTGTGCTTGTGACGGGCACTCACATGACATGTTACACTTTTGTAATGTGAACTCATTGACCTCCTATTCTTACTGCATGGGAAGGTTTAATTTTCCTCCTCCTCCAAAATGTTCTTTGTGCTTTACGGTCGTCACCCCGTAAAACCTGGTGTTTCACTCTAGTATATTTCATGAATCAACGTACAAACCCTTGTTCTTAGAAGTTAATCTTAGATTAGTTTTAATACAGTTTTTAGATCAATTTTAGTGATTTTTCCCATTGAACCACACAGTGAAAGCCAATTTTAGTGGCTCGTGTACAGGCGCTATCCGCTTGATAATTGCATGAACACCCCCCCTCTGAGTTTGCGGGATAATTTATATTTCTGCCACATCATACAATTCGGCACCTTAACATGCGGTTTATCTTTAACGTTGCCGAATTCGTAGCTGTGGCAGAAGTACTATTCTTTCCGAGTTGCTAATGTGAACCTTCTTATGCCCACTTCATTCATTAGCATAATCCAATTTCTAAAGCACAGTGTTTTGCTAATCAATGCTGAACTACGAAACACTATTTACATATCGTCCCATTGTCCCATTTTCTGCAACGCAGGCCCGCCCGCATTTACACTCCTCGGTCCCCTCTATCCGTCAACTGGACTGGCCGCGTTGACGGATAGAGTTTCTCGCTCGAATCTAGACTTATGCAGATTGATGGGGCACCTCTTCCGAATTTTGCACGCTGACAGGCCAGCGACAGATTGTCGTCATTTTGTCTCTGGTGTAGATTCTCTTACCAAAAAGCCCCTGAAGGAAGGATAGTTTATTTTTCTTTGGAAAATCCCGCATTAAGGCATCTCGTATCGCTCGCCTTTCTTCAATAGCTTTCTTTTCAGCAGGGGAGATCCCCCAAGTTACTCGGTCCACCGTCAGGACATTTTGGATTTTTCGATAGTTGCTTTTAAAAGATTGTGGTTTAGCGTACTTTGAATGAAGGCATAGGTACAGCTACGTAACAGCAATGAAAGAGATTATAAGCAAGGCCTTGTTTACCACAGGGTTTGAAATACTAGTCTTGTCACAAGACCTTTATTGGAAAACCTATTTATTTCTAGTCGGACAATTATCATCAGTTCAATCAGGCAACATATAACTTAAAGAGTAGGGTTACCCCGGAAGGATAGCAGGGTTACCCTGTTACAAGTGTGGAGGTATTTAGGCCAGGTGTAACACCGTACTCACCGGCCGGATAAAACGCGACGGGAAAGAATAGGGCCCTCGATTCGGTGACTCTTCACGTAACATTAGTTTCACGCTGTCCGCGTTGTCGTCGATGGAGGCTGGAATATGGCGCCCGGTGGATTATTTATTTTCACATTGGACAGTATTTTGTCTAAATCGGTACGCGTATTAATGTGTCAGGACAATAATAGCATTTTTTAAGCACCCACAATTTTGCTAAAAGGTTATCCAAGACCCCACCCGGCCGCCCTTCATTGGGAACCTTAAGCGTTAGTCGGCAAAATACCACATGGGTGGGGAGGGGTGTGACTTTGGAGATGTAACCCTATTTTGGCGCAATTTAGCTTTCTCTCACCCAAACACCTCTATTTTCTGCACGTATTACAAGACGTTTTGGTATGGGCTTGTTGTTATGGGTTTGTTGGTTCACGGAACGAAGCGCAGGCCCGTAAACCAGTGGGGGCGGGGGGCCGGATCCCAGGTCAAAAATTCCAGTGATACCAGTTGAAAGGGTTTTAACTGGAACCAGTTGAAATCAGTTAATCCAGTTGAAATCCAGTTGAATAGCTGATTCCGTGACGGAAAATGGAGCAATTTTCAACTAGGTTTTTTACTGACCAGTTTTGAACTCAGGGAAGGACCAGTTAAAACAGTTAAAAAAGTTGAAACCAGTTAGTTCCGTCACGGAAAAATGGAACAACTTTCAAATGGCTCAACGGGAATTGACTGGGATGCTCCCCCCCAAAAAAAAAAATCAAAAAGCTATATTATATGGGGAGCGGGGAAGGGTTGCAACTGACTATTTAAGAGGCTATTTTTATACAATGCGCCCCGGTGCCCAAGCCGCCGACATATATTAAAGTGTTAGTATAGTATAGGGCCAGGTGGTTTTTGTTTTATTTTACAATTGGCACAGGTCCAGAAAATCACCAATTTCAGGTTAAGCAACTGAACGTATTGGGGTTGATGTAAGTCCTGTCGTTCATGAGCCAAGCGTATGCAAGCTGTAATCAACCACCGTACAAAAGAGATAGGGATCAAGAGGATTTCAGTAGTGTACGACTCCTTTAGGGATCCAGCCATGTTATGCACAAAGCATGATGGGTTCTAATATATGTTGGCAAATTGCTTTTGACAGTCTCGCCTGGGGACAAATATTGGTAAGAATATAGCATGACAGACAGCATAATAAGGAAAACTAAACAAATCAAAAGTAACAATATTTTAAACATCCAGGGAGGGAAAATAAGTATGTTTAGGAGCCGTTTTAGAGACATGGTGGAAGGTGCCTCTGAACAGATACAAGGTGTTGTAATGCAATAATCGCCAGCAGTATTCGCGAGCGCTCTGACACTGAAGCATCGCATGTAAAAGGCGGTGCAAAAATACACGCAAAATGTGAAAGCGTTGACGGCACTGACTCGAAGAAGGTAAATGGAGCATGGAAATATTAGTATCGCCTGCAGAGGAGAAGCCTTTTGTTGGAGTTGAAGTTTATCAGATAATTTGAAACCGGTGTAAAGAACGAATGTCCCTCGGCTAGTACCATGCAAACCTGTACGGACGATAACTGTGATCTTGTAGACGATGCCATTGGGTACAGTGCTAAAAACAAAACAGAGTAATTTCGCGTCTCGGCTGTCGCGATTCGTGACGGGGGGGTGTTAGGTTCCATCCGGAACCTTCTCAGACGTGACCGTAGTTTAGTAACTTTGTCAACCTACCTATAGGGACCAGTTTAAACTACCTAGGGCCCCTGTTAAATACCCCCCGGCCTTGCAACTTAAGTCCATTTTCTGTGTCGCCTTGAACGAATGTTCATGGAGGCACATCCTAGTCCAAATCTTGGTCCGTTCGTCTGTCCGTCCGTCCGTCCGTCCGTAATGACTCGGTTAATCTTTTTTAAAATTGATCTGCAGGATCTCTTAAAAAGCAATCCCCAATTTACTTCAATTGTTAGGATGATAGAGTGAGGTGCGCATTTATGTGTAGCGTGTGGCTGCATATTGCATATTCATGAATTTAATTAGCTAGTTATTTGCATAGTTTAAGCCATGCGGTTAACCTTTTTTGAAACTGCTTGCTGGCTAAACGCTAATCCCAAATTTACTTCACACTTGGTTAGGGGGTAAAGTGAGGTGCCAAAATATAATGTGAGCCTTTTGGCTGCATTATTTGCATATTCATGAATATTACTTAGCTTATTTTGGCGGTTCAAAATGATAACCCTTTCCCGCAAGGCATGTGGGCAAGTTTATCGTGGGAGTTAGTTTAAGGCATATAATGATGTAACTGGTGGAAGGAAGCAGGTGAAGAGAGTTCTCACTGATTAGAGTTGGGCAAATTTGGGCGGAATTACATAGAAAATAAGGCTAATTGATATTCAAAAATCAGCGTAATCGCTATATTTTGAAACGACACGGATATGCAAATTCCTTCACTGACCACGAAAAACCCCCATTATGGTGCGCCATCTTCTTTGCCATTTGAAAGTTCCTGATACATGCGGCTTAGGTATGCAAATGAGCTAATTAAATATCATAATGCTGTATCGCTAAAATGGTAAATCGGATATGCAATCCTTTGCTACATGAAACATACTATCCATACATCTGTGTGTGAATCATATGGACGGGGGCAGGGTGGGTGGTGGTGGAGAGGGGAAGGGTGGGTGTATGCTAAGGGGGATAGGTGGGTGTGGGGGGGGGGAACTGGGGTCGGGTGTTGTGATCTGGGTGGCATCAGGGTGGCTGGCATCAGGGGTTAGGGGTAGGGTGCGTCGGGGAAGAGTGGGGTTGTGTCGGCGAGGGCGGGCGGGTGACCTCATGTGACCATTGGTGACCTCGTTGTGAACATGGTGAATTCATGGACCCTGGGGGAACTTCATGTGACCTTGGTGACTTTGTGGGACCTTTAGGACCCCATGCGAATTGGTGACCTTATGTCACCTTTGGCCCATCACAAATCGGTGTTCTGGGGACCGGGGTCGTGTGGGATGCGGTGGGGAGGGGGTGTGGGTGTGTCAGGGAGGGGGCATGGCAGGGTGGGTCAGGCGAGAGGGGCAGGGTGGGGTGGGGTAGGGCGGGTGGGGGGGGTTAGGGCTGGATGGGGTGACCTCGTGTGACCTTTGGACCCTGTGTGACCCATGGGGCCCTTGGTGACTCCATGTGACTTGAGTGACCCCCTGTGACCTTGGTGAACCAGTGACCTTGTGACCCCATGTGACTTGGGGACACCCATGTGACCTTGGTGACCCATGTACCTCAGTGACCCCATGTGACCTCAAGTGACCCCATGTGACTTGGTGACTCATGTGGACCTTGGTGACTCATGTGACCTTGGTGACCTCTTGACATGGTGACCTCATGTCACTTTTGACCCGTTCACAAACCGCAAGCAGGGGACACTAGCGGTCCAACGGCGCCAATGTATTGTTCAGACATTTCGGTTACACTCTTTTACAATGCTCTGCTGGCTAAATCCAAATGGCTGGACAAATTTAAATTATTAAATAATTTTGTATAACACTGGTCAGTGCATTTGTTTCTTTCTAATCATTTGCTAAACTTCATCATAAAGCAAGTGACCGCACAACCAGGCGACACTAGTGGTTCGAGAACCGACTGGTATGGGACCTCCCCATGTGTCTTAAGGTGCCTACTGCAACAAGTCCCTTCTCAACTACCACAGAATCCCTTTTCATCTGTAATGAGCCCTCCCAGCTGCCACCGAGCATTTTATCAAGTAAATAAAATTCTCATCTAACACATGTGCCCTTTCACAACTACCCCAAATATGGCCAATTCCCAAATTACCATGGGTTCAGTTCCAGAATCATGATTCTTTTCTGAACTAACCAAGATTTCTCTTCCCAATTACCCAGGTCCCACTGCCCCCAAACTATCCCATGTTGATCCTTCCAAAACCCACCCCAGTGGTTCTCCTTTGCCGAAACCCCATTCATGCCTCTACAGCACGCCAGGCCATGAGTTACTAATCACTTCCAGCTCGTTTTGAAGCATAATTATAATTTAGTTTGAGTCCATTTTGGGGAAACGTTTTGCCTCAGAAGCTTATTGAGCGCCGAATTGAGTCGAATGTCTGCCTGCATATTTCCTCCAAATCCCTTATAAGGCCCTAATTTTAAAAGACAAAAATCAGTTCCCAGTCCCTAAAGTTTCAAAGTGGGCAACAACATCCCTACCCAGAGTGCCCCCCATCTCTCGCAATCTCACACTAGCAGACTCTCCCTTTTTTCCTCAGCGAATTTAGAGAATTTTAGTTCAAAGCCTCCTAGTTTCCTCCCATTTTTTGTCCCAGCCCGAACGAAGGTCGGGAGGGGACATAACAATGGGCTCCGTGCTGTATGTCGTAGTAAGTATGTCAGTAGTATGTCAGTGTAGTAAACAAATTGTACCCTGGCACATTGGGGATATCTTTTTTCTGGATGAGCTAGAGTAGCCAAACTTGGGTATATTGTAGGAGGCAATACCCCTATTCACCATGTAATTCATTCCCCCAGGGTCCTCCCCTGGGGTCTGTAGGGGTTAGGGGAAAAAGGTCAAGGGAAAGGTCAGGTCAATTTGCACAGAAAATGTCACTTGTGTACAATTTATTGGAGTTCCGTAAGGGCTACGATGATGAAAGTTGGTGGAAAAGAAGAAGGTTGATGAGTTCTCAACCTCCTGATTAGATGTTGGGTGTAAAGTGACACTTTCTTTTTCAATAATTTAAATTAAATTAGAAATTTTTCCCGCAGGATTGTGTACAAGTTTTTTTTCTACATCTAAGGCCCTAGAAAAGACAAATTCAGTTCCCAAGCTCTTACGTTGAGTCGGCCACACAAGCCGATACCCAAAAAGTGAGTGCCCTGCTCACAATCTCACTTTCTCTGATTCTTTCCAGCCCAAATTTCCAATCTAATGTACATTTATTCCATATACCTAAAAAAAATTATGGCAACATATCATGCTTAAGATATCAAAATTGGAGGATTCTCATTTACAATTTTTTTGTTTTTGTTAAAGCATTTGAATGTAACTTTACAAAATTATTTTTAATTGATATATTATTAGCAAGAAATAAACATTTGTCAATTATGACAATAAATAGTATAGGGCCATGCTAGAAGGGGGAGACCCATGGAGAAGAGCACTTAAGTGGCCAAGGACACATGATTAAATGCATGTGTGCACATATCCCACAACCAATGTATGGGAACTTGATGATTACACAGATGTTATTCTGCTCGGCCTTGTTGTAACGGATAACTTTCAACATTTCAACAATGTATCATGGATATTGGATTTCATGACTTGTTGTTCTGCAAAGATTAAGGACACCACAATGAGGTGGTAATCTTTGAGATTAGATGATTCACCAATCCCATAACACAATCGAGAGACCTCAGACGCATGTAACAAATTGTGATGTTACACTATTTTAACAGCATTAGTTTGGATATTGACACAATGTATTATGGTATTGCAGATTTGTTCATTGATTTCTTCACATTCTTTAGTCCACAATGCAAGTTGACACCATCTTGCAAAAAAAGGTCCATCTGGTCCAATTATTAAAAAAAAACAAACAACTTATATTTTCTCAGCCAAATAACATCCAAATGTATCTGATAGTATTAATCATCCCCAAATGCCTTCAGTTTCCCAATCTTACATTTTATAACACTCTATCTCCGAGCACACTCATTATATGTCTTCTCAATTGATACCCCCATAGGAACATGGATTATTCAACATTGGACATGTCTCTGGGTGTACTTCATTTCTGGAAACTACTTGCCTCACAAATCGTCCAAATTCCACCTTTTCCTTCACAAAAAAACAAAAAAGCTTTCGGCCCTGGAAAAGACGTCAACACATAACATATCAAATCTATAGCTCCAAACACCGCTTCCTCTATCCAAAACCGTTTACAAAAGTTCAATTTTTTCACAATGCAAAAAGGCAGTAGTATACCCCCAATACGTGCACACTACTGTCTTCTGTGGCAACATTTTTGGATTTTCAAACGGGACCAATTCCAATATACACACTAACGTCTGATAATGATGCAGACAGCACTCAATCGCCTGAAGTTCTCCACCACTGACGCCCGGGGGAGGGGAGGGGGCAATATATATATTAGTCTAGTGCGATAGAAGGGGTGTTAGTGCACCCCCTGAAATAAACTTCTAATCAATGTCACTATATCAGAAAAAATACGTAGAACACGATTAGCTATGTTAAAAAAATAAAAAGTGTCCCACGTACCATTTTTTATGAAAATTTATGAATATAATTAGTATCGCCATTACAGAAAAGACAATTTCGCTTATCTCAGCCAAATCTGTGATTAAATGAACAAATGAGGGTGAATGGACCCATGTGTCGAGGGTTCCAAAGAGTCAAGATGGCACCATTTTGAAAATTACCGATGTCCCTGATGAGTTAATATTAGAGGTGGGCTATAGAGGGTCACATTTGGGCATTGGTTCAGATCACTTCGAACACCGGCTAGAATGATGACTTTAATGATGCTTTATACACATTTTCGAAAAGAAAAAAAAAATAAAAAGTGCGAAAACCCACGGGTTTGTTTTGCCCCAACGAAAATCCAAAATGGCTGCCAAATTGGCAAAATATATTTGACCATAACTTGTAGGCTTTTGTTTAATCAACCGCATTTTTGTGGCATTACCCATGTTTTGCCTGCAAGGAGTCATTTTGTGCAAACTTCAGCCTCACAACTTTCGTTTTCTCGATAGTTTGCAGTTTTAGCCTTCTTAAAATTGGACTGCGAGGGCGCTTTCCAAAAAGTACACATTATATACAGAAAATTAAAATTTTAATTTGTGAGTATTCATTCAGAACTGGTGATTCATCATTTCCTGAAGGATAGAGCTGTGTAACACTTACCATTTCTGATGCATCAAGTTGAAATTTGATGAAAAAACACTCTCATTGGAATATACAGGGGGTCAACGAACTTTCTTATGTGTGGGTTTCAAGGGAGGGCATTTTTTAGGACATTTTTAAGCTACGGTTTTGAAAACGCAAACACCACGTAAGGTCAAATTTTCAGCAACTGTCATAATTAAACTTCTTCAACTTTTGAATTGTTAAAATCACCATTTTCAATCAGAAGCGCATTTTTGGGAAAGCGCACTCACAGCTCAATTTTAAGCAAAATGACCATTTTCAAGAAACCAAAGGCGGCGGTGAGATGAAATGAAAGTGCTAGAATGATTCCTTATACCCAAAACGTGGGTATTTGCCACCAAAATTAAGCAAATGAACAAAAAAATTGAGTGAGGTTAAAAATCAAATTTTGTCAAATTTGGCGGCCATTTTGGATTTTTCGACGGGGCACCTGGTTTTCGCACCTTTTTTTCATTTTTGTCTTCGACGTGGGATCAGGTGATTAAAGTCATCAGATGAGCCTGTGTTCGAAGTGATTTGAAACAATGACCTTCTTATAGCCCACCTATATAATATGCAAAAATTAGGGTCGCATTAGATAATAAAAAATACAATTTTCGATATATCTCAAACCATACTGTTGATAAATGAACAAATAAGGTGACTGGAACTATGTTTTGAGGGTCAACGATCAAGATGGAAAACATTTTGAAATTTAGCAGATGTCCCCATGAAGACGTAATATGCAAATTAGGGGTCGCCATTAGCTAAAAATACAATTTTCGATATATCTCAACCATATGTGGATCAATGAACAAATGAGGTTAATGGGCCTATGTTCGAGGGTCAAAGATCAAGATGGAACCATTTGGAAAATTACCGAGTCCCCATGATGACGTAATATACAGAAAATGAGGGTCTGCCATAGCTCTGAAAAAATACAATTTGAGATATATATCAAAAGCAATACTGTTTGATAAACTGAACAATAATAAGATGACTGGATGGGACTTGTTTGAGGGCAAAGATCAAGGTGGAACCATTTGGTAAATGACCGATATTTCCATGATGACATCATAACATAAAATGCAAATTAGGGGTCGCCAATAGCTAAAAATCCATATTTGGGTATCTTGGCCAATATTCCACATACATAGACAGTGACATGTTGTAATGAAGAAAAGCCAAAAAAATGGGAAAATGTGAAGAAGAAAAGAGAGATTCTTCGGTCTTAGACGCATCGTCTGTGTATCCCTATGTAGCATAAAATCCAGGAGGCAAAATACAACGACTATGTTAGTATGCCAGCCGCCAACAGAGCATTGTTACAGCTTCTGTAGGACATTGGATCTCTGTCTTCAAACCAGAGTGAGTCTGATGGTATCATTGTTACACTTGCTTTTGTGTGTGGGTGTGATTTGCTCTTGTAAGTAGGGGTGGGGGTGTGATATGTAAAACGAAACTTTATCGCTTATTGAGAAACCTGCTGATTTGAAACCCCTTCAGAAGGACCAATGAAGACCATATTCCTTTTACAAAAGGTAGATCACAACAACATAACAGTTGCATTTGGGGAAATAAATGTTCTGAAGCTACACTCC
>JAMKCH010048374.1:0-11022 GCA_023653785.1 Ophioderma brevispina
GTACTTTTCGGCTTTGAAAAACGCAGTATTTCTTAAACGAAATGCCAGGCTAATATTATTTGACTCTTCAAACTAGTATAAATGCATTTTGTTTCAAATGAATGTCTTTCACGTCAGAAAAATGACATATATTATTGATATCAAAAGTGTAAACGTTTTTAATATCTTCCGTATGATGCAGCCATTTGATCGGCCCACGAGAAAAATTGAAAATCATGGATGGTTGGTATATAGCACATAGTGTGTCTTGAAATAAGTAGCCCAGTGAAGACTAGTGAATGCCATAACCCAAACATTTTCAGCTATATTATGTTCCAAGAATCAGCCCCAGTTTTTAATCGATAGTTACTGCTTTTCTACTGGACACCACTATATAATCCGATTTTCTGACCAGGAGTTACCCTGACATTCCTTAGGACACCCGGTTTTTATATGCTAACAATAGTCATATAGCCCTGGAGCTAGCACACATTGTAACACATCTCACGTACAAAAGGTGGAGTTGATTAGATATGTTAACAGACTGACGGAAACCCTGAAACGTGATTCTTAAGTGCCGCAAGTGGTGCAATAAGGAGAGGGCCAAAAACAAAGTTTGTACAGGGGTCACTTTGTAAATGATCCAATCATGTGAAAAGCACACCAGTTAGGTGTCTAACATTAGGATTCAGAAAGGTATAGTTGTAATATTGTACAGCCTTAAGTTTCAGAGAGTTATAGGGCTTAAAAAACAGCAAAAATCAATATATAGGGTCAATTTCAGTTGTACAGGGGTCAAATTGTAAAGGGCTCCGATTGGATAACAAAATGGTGCAACTGATTGGTGGAGTTCATAGGTATTAAATAAGGCATAGTTTTGACTATCTTAAATGCTGGTTCGATGTAAGGGGGCACAGAAGGTCACGTCCCCATTGCATCAATGGGGCTTGATCTTGATTACACCCTACTTTTCTAAGCAAGCATTGGGAACCCTCAAAAACGATTCCATAATTTTATCCTATGAGCTCCACCAATAATTTGCACCATTTTTTATCCAAATAGGAAGCAAATTTTAAAATTTGGACCCGTACAAGAAATTGACCTTGTATTTGAGTTTGCTGTTTTTAGCCTATAACTCTGTAACTTAGGAGGTACATATACAAACTATTACCTGTATGAATATTATGGGTTAGACACATAAAAACATGTTGTGCTTTCAACATGATTGGTCAATTTACAAATTTGACCCCTGTACAAAATTCTTTTGGCCCCTCTCCTTAAGGCCAACACTTGAGACACTTAAGAATCACGTTTCAGGGGTTCGTTCAGTCGGTAAACAATTTAATCACTAAACCTTTTGTACTTGAGATGTGTTACAAATGTGTTGCTAGCTCCAGGGTTAATATAACGTAACCAAGCCGAGCGACGTCACCAATGCCGAACATGGCGACCTCCATGGGCAACATTATTAGAAATTCGGCTAATAAGGCAATCAATAGGCAGTAGATATTATTTTTTCAGACCGCAAGACATCTTTATTAAAAAATACTTAAATTAAAAATTAGCCTGTTAGGACACTTGATAAAGAGTAGTATTGGAGACGAAAATCTCCGAACTTAATTGGGAAGAGAGAGAAAACACCGAATCTAAACATGACACTAAACTTGACAGTGCCCGAAGGTGCCCGTTTTCCTCTCCCTCCTCAATTGTCCCTAAGTTGGCCATTTCTACACAGCATGTAATGTAGTTAAGCAGCTAAGGTAAAATTGTGCATTTTGTTAGGAAGGCATCAATTTGGCAGAGAGTTAGAGATTAAATTTGGAAAACCTGGGATATTGAACCACCTGCAAAGGTCAAGTTCTATGTCACCTAGAGGTCACAAAAGGTCAAACGAAGTCAAAATACATTAAACACGAATCGGTTGCATAACTCTAACCCATCATAAACATTTTCATGGGCAATTGTATACGTCTTCGTGCTAGGATTATTTCATTAATTTTGGTTGTTTTAGTCTATTGGCTACTTATACTTTACTATCATGGTTCATAATTTCCTAACTGGAAAAAAAATACTGGTCTCCCTCAATCAGGCCTCATTAAGCTATCATTTTTTTAGGGTAGGAGAGAAAAGAAATTCAGTAAATCCAACTGAGATTGTTTAATAAACTTTAGGGCCCCCCCTTAATTTTCTGGATGGTTTGTATAGGAAGATGCTACCCCACTGCCCCACCCCAGCCCTAATCCCCCCATGTAAAAAAATAATTAAGCCGTATGTATTGAATTATTTTTGTGATCATGATGCCATGTATGCGTAGTACCCAGTCTATATTCTTAACAAGAGGCCTGCCCCACCGTAAAAGTAGACTTTTTGAATTTAACCATGTTTATTTGTTGTTTTTGGCCATTGAACGAACCAATATCAGCCACAAGAACATGTCGCCAAGTTTCAATTGCATCCATTTGTGGTTTATTTTTAGAAGAAAATAATGGCGTTGCAACACTATTGTTACTGTATGTAGCTTATAATTTTTTCCTGGGAGGCTGCCCCCCCCCCCCCCAATTAGCGCACATTTTTGGTCATATTTGAGGTGTACAATATTGCTTCATAACTTTCCCCACATCATCGAAAAAAAACATTGTATAGCGGTAATATGTGTACTAGACCCACGAGACGACAATCGGGTCCACCTTTAGTAATTCCCGAGTCCAAGTGCAGTTTTCAGATGTCCTTTCGGCTGGCCCAATCATAGAGTAGTAATATTTGTAGAGTTTTGGTCCCTGAAATTAAGACTGTTCCCGAAATATATATGGGTCGAATACACAGGATTTTTGTTTGTGCAACGTATAATCAAACTAAAGCCCAAACACTACTTCAGAACATTTTAATTATCAAAACTTGTGCTGCGAGTCAAGGAAGTAAGGGCATGTGTTGGACCCCCCCCCCAAAAAAAAGGTGACATTCTTGATTCTTAATTCTAGGACCGTGATGTGCGATTTTTTGCCTGAACTTCATGAAAATCACTGCCCCCTAAATGAAATTTGCCTCCTCGATACCCCCCCAAAACATTTCTGGTGCTGCCCGTTCAGAAAACCATCTTAAATGAATTGAGGTTTGACTTTAGTGGGTGCTTTTGCTCCCCCCAAAAAAATTGCTCAACAGTAAGTTAATATGCAAACCCCCTTCTTCATTCTGACCGTATATCTGTCGGTGACTGTTGCCCCCAGCCCCCCCCCCCCCCTCCGCCCGCCAGATGTGTTGAAAACCAAAATTGCAAAATAATTGATATAGGGCAGGCCGCCCCCTAGGCCGACTTGTTGAATATGCTCCATTGATAACCTGAATTTTATCATCAGTATATTTTCCTAAGAAAAATATACGGTAAAATATTTTGATTACATTGCAAATACCAACGTACTACGAGCATCAAAATATGCTGAATGCATGTGCATCACCATTGCATCGATGTACATTAACATGCTGTGGTAAATATGGCGATTGGACTTCCATTTTAACAATACTTTGTACACGGATCATGTGCTTAAACATGTATTTTTCTGAATTGAAAATCGGATATCGCCAAGGGTCTCATATTTCACTAAAATGTGGCCAACTCCGGGACAAAATTGAAAAAACCGGCAACTTCGGACACTGTGAAGTTTTGTGTTACTGCTTAGATACGGCATTTTATTTCCAGTTCAAGTTAGATTTTGTCTCCAAATATACTTTAAGAAATACGGCGTTACAAATAATTCAAGTTTTTCAAAAGCCGAAAAGTACGAGTAAAAACTAAAATCAATGTAACTCATCTTAGGAACATGCTATCTCCGGCTTTTAATAAATTACCTCAAATGACCCCAAATGACCTTGTTTGACCTTGAAGATGGTTGACGGTGACGTGGTTCCATGTCTTAAAATAATAAATAATCAGTATTTAATTTTAAACATTTATGCCAAGTTTCATCCTTTTATAAAGAAATGCACAATTCTTACAATATACATGTATGTCGCTATCTGCTTAACTATGTACATCGATGCAATGTTGATGCACATGCATTCAGCATTAATATTGATATCGTGCAATGTTGATGCACATGCATTCAGCATTAATATTGATATCGTGTTGGTATTGTACCAATACAATAGTTTTATGACCTGTTTTACGAGCGCGGCGATGATTATCGGTCAAATGGGTTTTAAAAGAGCGTTCTCCTTCTCTCCTACCTCTATGGTATGATGTTGTGCAGAAGTGTTTGACGGAATAAATGGCAATACCTCATTTGCATACTTGGGACTTCTATATGGTATATGAACGTCTACCAGATTAAAAAGGTCTAATCGACGTAGATCACAAGGGGCCCTCTTTTTTGGATTTGGCTATAGATTAAAAAAGTCTAGTTGACGTTGACTACTTCTTTATACGATCATGGTTACCTACCTCTTTTGGAAGACCCGTCAAAGAATTCACTGGTAAACATACTGACGTGAGTGTGCGCAAAGGACAGAAATAAGAAGAACGGTTTGTCAATATCCGTTTTGTGTTGTCTGATAAATGTATTGGAATCCTCCACGAATGTCCTGGTTAGATTTTCATGCGAGATAGGCTGCTGAATAATGGTTGCGTTTTTGTACAAGTAACAGCCGAGGGAGTTCGGATTCTTCACGTGAATCTGGAAAAAATGTCCGATACAACTAATACAGAATTTATATAGATATTAATTTTTGTTCCTAAAATACTGGAACCCATACCATTCAGGTGAATTATGTATGCTGGTTAACAAGAATCTAAGTTAAAGGGCGCAAAACTGACAATATTTTGTCATGGGCCTACTTTTAGCTTAAAACTAGTTGTGAATGACAACGTGAGAGCCCCGCTGTTTCAAGAGTGATTAATTCTGTGGACAAGCATTACATACTACATTAAATTCGGACACGATTTGTTAGAGATTTGTGGGCAGCATCGTTGGGAAATCTCGGTTTAAGGCTGTTTTCCGGAGATTTCATGATGATACCGCCCTCAATCTCTAGAAATCGTGTTTTTTATACACATGATGCCTTCTGCAACTAAATTAACTAATAATGTGTGTATAGCTAAGCTCACATCGAGTCTTCATAAGCAAATCATAACTTCGTAATACATTTCCGGATCCGGAATGTATGTTACACTCCAAAAAACGTCGAGTAAAACTAATGTCACATCTCTTAATGTTGAGTAAAATCTTAGTCATGGTTTGAGTAAACCTTACACCAGCTGAGTATAGTTTACCCACAATGACTAAGATTTAGTCAACAATGAAGTAAAATTTACTCAACTTTGACAAGATTTATCACATTAAGAGCTGTGACCTTTTTACTCACCATGATTAGGCCTAAAATAATTTTACGGTGTATAGACCGTATCCTATGGTGCGTTAATTTACCATTCTGCTTTTTACTCAAAACTCAAAATCCATTTTATCCTCAAACTTGAAATTGAGCATTCAGGTGAATATCCTTTTTAATTCTAGTAACTATTTTTTTTTACTGCAACAGCGCATAGTTTCTTCCCTGAAAGACCTACCAGGAGCAGCCCAACACCGTCAACTGTGGCGATCTCCCTTCCGCCTTATGCGCCAGCAATGGCCCGGGATAATAAGTAAAAAAGTAACTATTTTGAAATAATCAATGCCAAAAAATGATTCTCTTGAGTCGTCTTTTTATTGAATATTAGGCTAAACTAAGAAGGTTTTTAGATGTGCAATGGCTGCTTTTCTATCAAAACTCAATTCAAATATAAAAGCAACAGCGCAATTTTAAGCAATTGAGTTGCATTAATTGACTATAAGTAAGGTGTAGAAATGGAATTTTTATGATTCTCAAATTTATGTTAACGAAGAACAAATAGAATTATAATTGCATCCTATAATATTTACCTGTTTTTCGTCACAAGACCCGAGGTTAGTATAGGGCAGATTGGTACCAGACGAGTCAAATCCATTACGATATGGAAGAAAGGCTCCATCCATGGGCATCCGGCTATTAATTCCTTTAAAAGAGATGTGCATCATAAATTAAACTTCCCAAATCCCAAAAAATAAATCGATATACCCATTATTAAACATGTTGAGATACACCACTCACATTTTGTTACTTAATGCTTGCTTAAATTCATACCCTATTTTTAACATTCCAAGTTGATGTTCGAAGTAGCACAATTTCGAGCCCAACGTGGCCCACGTGTTTTTGGTCCTTGGACAGATCCCAAGGTCGCAATTGGGAGCTGTTTTATTGGTGATATAACATTATCTAAAGTGCTTGATAGTTCTGTGCCGCTTAGCCGACTGCCACCAAGATGAAGCGAATGATTGTGACTAGTTCCTGATGGCAGCGTAATAATAATGGCCCAAATTTTCTTTTTTTTTCATCGTGAGTGTCGTAAGTGTTAGATTTTGTCACAGTTTTAAGCGCCTGGACGCGTCAAAACAACAACATAAAAATACAAACTTTTTTGTAAAAAGGAACGGTATTACTTGGATCACTGCTGCTATAAATCGCTAAATAATCGTTTTTAGTGTATTTCTAAATCAGACAATGAGACTTTATAACTACACGCCTTACGCGTTTTAAACACGGTTAATGTGCCACAAAGGCATTTCGAAGCAACATATTATGTCTAACCATAACGTCCCATGCGATGGTGACGTGTTAAAATCTAAACACATAAATGCCATGATATGGAGATGTTTATAAATCTAAACCATCTGAACACCGAATGTTCAGAATTAAATAAATGCGTATGCATTTCCATGTCTCAAAAGTGAGACAAAATAGTTTTTGAAATGTAGGTGTTCATATCCATAACACATGAATGTACAGTGATTACAGCCTTTTTGAGTTCAATTCCCACAAACAATGCAATGTGCCTATATTGTTCTATACTCATACGTATATTTCAACCAAATTGGTGCAATGTGGGACAGGCTCAATACACCCTCTGCATCCGATCTAAGACCCCCCGTCTGTCATAGCACATTTAACTGCAGTAAGGGACGAAGAACTAAAAATCCTCGTCCCACATGACCTTCTTTACTTAAGTTTAAATATTGGTGTCTGCGGAAAGGTATTTTTTTCCCATTTACTCTGTGGAATCTCAGGGATAAAAGATATTTTGTTTGGAGCTATAAATGAAAAATGCCCCGTTTTGGGCGACCAATATTAAGAGGGCTATGGTCCAATCGCTAATGTCCTCGTCCACAGGGACCTCAAGTTGACCGGAATTGGTCAACATTTTGGTATCAGAAGAAAGCTACATTTTTTCATTTTACCTATGGGGGGGGGGGGGGGGAGAAGCTGACCTTGTGCATCTTAGGGCTAAATGTTTGTTTGGTTTTATAATTTATGAGCGAAATACAGGTAAGTCAAAAAGATTTACACTCGATCTTTTTGAAATTTTTTTACATCAGTGAAAAATCACCAAAGCTACGCCTACAATATAAACGAGATTATTTCACCGTACTAGAGAAATTTTAATTTTGATTTTTGAACTTTGTATTGCGAAGTTATGTTAACTGAAGCTAGGTCCCATTTTTCACTCTGTCCACGGAATCACTGTTGTGGATTTGGCCCAAAGAGACTTGGATGATTCTACACAAGTACTCTGACATTCTTTCTTGCTTTAATATCTTTGTGTAAAACCTTCATCAAGAAAAATGGCGACTATTTTCATTATTCCGAAATCAAAAACATTTGAATCGCACCCCAATTTTGCAACATTACTCCAATAAATGTTCGATATTGTTCACATATCTTTTGCGTGAGGAAACTGGATGCAAATATGTAAACAATCTAGCAATACAGCCGGTTGACCACATTTTCCACCGACTGCTTCATAACTTGATGGGGGGTTTACTTTGGGAATCACATTTTGAACCATTATATACATTCAACGTCCATCGCCTGACCTTTACATCTCAATACTGTCCTCTCCCTTCACTATCTTTTCTCTACCTCCCTGCGGCTTATTCCTTTTCCCCACCTTCCTGCTTTATGCTAGCTTAAGCAAATTTCATGAGTCGGCCCATGGGGGAGGGGACAATGCGACCCCCCTCCCCCCTCCCTGTACGAGACTGTCAGTTAAGAAATATTATCAACAACAGTTAAGTTGTTAAGGATTAGGAAATGGGTACTTTACTTAGAACAAAATACAAAAGTATAAGCATTTCTGAGATGACCGTAACTCATGGCTTTTGCTGCTGTGGAAGGGACGATTTGTACCAACGTGGTCACTATGGGTTTTTGGCCGGCTTTCCGGTTAAGTTACCATATCTGCAATATGCGAAAGGGTTAAACTTGAGATTTTTTCCAATGACAGGGGCTATAATGAGGAATATGTTTACAATGTATTAATAAACCAATTTCTAACCTTGATAAATTTTTTATTTTTAATATTTTCTGAAATCGAGTGTAAATCTTTTTGACTCACCCTGTATGCCCATTTTGGTTCGACCAATATTAATTTTACACAGTACTCAATTGGGATTACAAAATCACGTTTTAAGCTCTCCACTTCAAAAAAAAAGGGGTTTTTGAACATCTGGCGAACTTTACAGATGGGTTTGGGGTGGGAAAGCCATTCTATCAAGATAAAGAAATGTTAGACTTAAACGGATCTCCCCCTCCTTTAATTAGAGTGTATTACAAAATCATCCGTTTTAGCTCTTCATATTGACGTATTGGTCTAAATTTTAAAAGAGGGTATTGGTGTCCAAATCAATGAACAAGATAAACTTAGTAATGAAATCGGGTCACCAGATCCCCGTAAAGTACATTAAAAATAAAAAGCACACCAAGAACTAACATTTGAAATACGTTTTAGATGAAATGTTGATATATTTTCTCCAATATTTTAATGGGCCTGGAAATTAACATTTTATAACTTTTAAAAATAAATTAATTGTCAAAATGAATAAAATTTTCAAATCCGTCTCATATCCGAATTGAATTTTTAACTTACCCTTTACCACATGTATATATACTATGCGCGCACCCGCGGGTGTGTGTGTGTTGTGTGCGTGTGTGTGGGATGTGTGTGTGTTTTAAGGTGAGTATTTCCAGTGGCGTAAACAGCCTTGAGCGGGGGCAAAATGTCACCCCGATCTTGTCCTCTCTTGGGTCTCCTGAGGATATCACGGTTCTGGACATGCGCCAATATCCGGGGGGGGGGGGGGTAGTTGTATTCAAAGGTGGTTATGATGCGTGAAACATGAAACTCCGAAAAGAAATGCACCCTAAACAAGTATTTCCACCGCTAAAAAATACCATTAAACAAGCAGTTTTTGTCTGTTTTGGCTACCATAAAACAGTATGGTCAGTTTTGCTACAATAACAAATTGTGTTGATAATATACCTTAGTATCTGGCTTTGTTCATGTTACTTTACTTCCATAAGTACAAATTTTTGATTTTGATTTGATCTCGCGTACATCACAATTTCAAGGTTACGAAAAAAAACATACCTTTTTTTCCATATTTCCTGTTTTTTTTTGACACCCTAACCAATGTCGAGCCGTACATCGCTTTGGAAAAAAAGAGGACCCTTTTTTAGCGTTTCTGTTAACGCATGCTAGCCTACCTGTGAATACAAGTCCCCCCGGGGGGGGGAATAAGGCCTATATGTATGAAACCACTTTATATAGTTTTCCCCTACTAAATCTATGTGCCCCCTCGAAGACAGCAAGCCAGTCACACCAACATTCTACGAGATGCCATTTTCCCACCATCCAGTCGAGTACCCAGCATCCCTCATGCTTCCGCTAGCGTGATTTTTTCCGGTGGCATTCCGGTTCGGGGTTAAAGGATGAAATTCATTTGAAGTCCGTACATTCCGACACGCACGGGTAGGCGACCTGAACATGAGATAAATATTTTTCAAAACATGTACTAAATAGTCAGATGACAAAACATGTAATGGGATTACAGACCCGGATTTCAGATTTATGAAAACTATAGCCTGAGGTAAAATACTAAATGTCAGGTAATTTTGTAATTACATTGCTTTTTAGAAGAACCATACAACGTGCACAATAAAGGTCATGAATTGGAACCAAAGATTAAAGATATAAACAAACTGTATTCAGCATGATATTACCGCTTTATCGTTCGCGTAGCGACAGTATATCTACTTTACTCGGGCCATTTTGGGGCCGTTTTTGTTCGCGGCTGTCCGTAAATGTCTGACGATTTCGGCCGGTGAAAATGGTACATGCAAATACTGTCCGTGCTGGGTGTTTTGCCCCCTAGAAATTGTCGTTGTAATTCTTTAGCTTTAAGTTTTTTTGGGTAAAAAACGTTTTTTTTTTGTAAAATTTGTATTGCTTTATTTAAATGGAAAGTTTGGTTTTTTTAAAAATCTTCAAAACTTCTTCCACAAATTTAAATATAACTGCTTTAAAGAAGTATCTGAAAATGGGCGCTTTCTAGCGTGCGGATTTTGTTTAAAATCACGTATACTGTGTAGTGAAAATAAATGTTGGCTTGCGCAAAAAGAACTGAGTGTGGTTGTTTTCCCCCTCGGGCGATTTTTAACGCAGGGTATTTGGGTAAGTACACTGTGTATAATAGCGGTTAGTCCAATGTTGCTCTTACTAAACTCATTGCTTGTGTTCGTGTCCCGGCTATGACGTGTCGAGCTTAATAGCGGGGGTTTACCTGGAAGAGCTTTTGGACGAAATTAACCAATGATACTTGGTACTTGGTACTTGTATGTAAAACCTCCAAGGACTCCCTAAGGGAATTTGGACTGAAGATGGGTGATCACAGCAATTTACTAGGGAGTATGCTGTACTTAATGCGGTTCTTTGTTTGTTGATCAAAGTTTTGTTGAGTTAACATTTCCAGTCTTTTTATTGTTTCCGTGGGAAAAAATTGAGTTGGCGAGTGGTGCAAGATGGTGGTGGGATTTTTGAGTTGCTGGTTATGACCTCTTCTTGCCCTGTCGTTCTTGGGTTGAATTTGTTCTTTGGAGAGTCAAGTGTCATCATGTTTTTATTTTATAGAGACAAACGGTGAA
>JAMKCH010048375.1:0-11607 GCA_023653785.1 Ophioderma brevispina
ATGCCTAGTTTTTAGTGTCAAGAAAAAAAATATGCCCTTTGGGGGAAAAATTACGTCTTTCTTGTCGCATTCTGACAAGTCTCGATAGACTCCACACATATTTTGCAAAAATAACATTTTTTTCCTACATCGCAAATTTTTCAGAGCATGTTACCGGAAACAACATTTTATTTTTGTTAGGCCTAATTAGTGTTATTAATTCTGCTTACTACTTTGAGAGCAAAATAATATGTTTTGAAATAGGTGAAGTGTAAAGGACACACTATTTGCGTAAGACTATTTGTATCGATCCTTCACGCTTATTTAACCATGGACAGTTTGATATACTTGCCTGTATTGAACAAGTACACGTTTAGTCATGCTATGATAATTATAGAATTGATATAACCTTGGATGAAATTATAGCCAGAAATATTTGCATGGTATTATTTTTGCATAAATTCACTTCAGAGCAGTGAATTGCCCATGAAAATACTGGATGAAAATATAGGATGTGTAGCTATCTGAAATTTGCACTTGAAGTAGTCTATGCAATTTCATTGGTTCCTAGTTGTGTGATATACAAGATGACGCAACCTGGCTACAGTGCATAGTGCGTACGCATCAATGCGATACGCATGTGCGCTGCTTGAACCAATCAAAGGCTCGGAGTAATAACAGAAGTTGTGTAATTCATACTTTGGGATTTGTTACTTCGAGATAAAACATGTTAAAATAGTTTAAGGACCACAAAAATATAAAAAAATAATTGTAGAGTCATGCACAAAGTGGGAATGGTATTGAACCTAGTTGTTTAAAACTGTATTTCGTGATCCTAGAAGTTGAAGTTGATTCTGACCATGTGTTTTGATGTCATGAGCGAATGTTTGTATCATGTTGCCCCATTCACGTAAGCCGCTATGTTGTCATTTCTGTCCAGTTATGGACAGAAAATACAAAAATAGCAAATTTATTCTAGAGTAGATTGAATATGGATGTAAAATAAGCACCTACATGTACATACTATACTTAGACCAACGGTGCAGATGAATTCAATTTGTTGTAAGTCGGGGATGAGGCTGCGGATCACAAAATGCCCCTTTAAAAATTCATACATGTATCTGGGTATGTAAAATATTAAGTATTTGAGTCAATTTTGTTGCAATGTGCCAGATATTTGAAATATGGTCTTTTTGTAATATTGCTATTTTTATAATGCTATTATTTTATATAAATATGGCCATTTAGGGTTAGATTCGTAGACTCTTGTGCAGGCAGCCACTAATTCGTAACCTCCCTTAAAAGATACAGCTAAAAATTCCCACTTTTAGGTTGTAATCTATAGCGTAGTAGACTTCACTTGAAATTTATACTGAAGTTGGGACTCAACTATAGGATGAAGGTCTGGTATAATTCTTACCTTGTATCAAGCGTTCGAAATAAGGCGCTTCCTCGCTTCAAATACCCACAAAATGAGATGAGGATCCTTAACTTGTTTACCTTAAGAGTCCTGTGGACTTGTGAAAAAATTGATCAACTTCCAGATTCCCAACTGCTATCCTGTTTCAGGACCCTTGAAAATTAGTGAGGACTTGTAAATTTTCAAAGTTGAGGGTCCCATGGACCCCTCGATATTTTTTCTTATTTCGAAGCCTGCTTGTATCTCATTTTGTATATTTTTATATTCAAACAAATTGTATCTTTGTGGAAACTGGAATCACAACTAAGTGGGAAGTTACAAGTTGTGATTCCTATACTATTGACTCTCATTGCCAAAAAAAAATAAGAGTTGGCCAGAAACTGAAATAGTAGTATAGTAAGGGAGAAATGGTTGACTAGTAAGGTGTAAAAACCGGAACTGGTTGAATATTATACTTCCAAATGTGGCAATTCTGTGTTAAAGATTACCAGGAAATAGTTGAATGAAAGGCTGAACTCTTTGTAGAAGGTTACAACAAATGTTTGCCTTGATGGTTCATTATGTCGATGAATGTATTTTATTACCCATTCTTGTCATAGGAAAAGGTCTTTTTGTCATGCAAATGGCACACACTTTTGTATTAGTTTAGTTGCAACTGTTAACATTGGAAGTTTTCTGAAAAGGGAAGTGATGAAATCTTCTTTCAATTCTGTTCAGACTGGCATAATATCTGCACAGTGCAAGATGGGTAATACACTGAAGGTCAAAAGGCTAATAGAAATTGTGATTTGTCAACACTTTTGAGAAGCTACTTAGTTTGCTAGGGAGAAGCATTTAAAAAAAATAAAACACAGTAGTTCAACTCATAGTGCCCTTGTGGCACCCTGTTACTCAATGTGCATGCTACTCCCCCCAAAGGTACATAGCATCCCATAGACAAAAGTGCGGCATCTTCAGAGAGAGAATAGAAAAATGTCAGAGTGGATCAAGGAGTCAGTGGCAACAGTTTGCCCCTGGTCAGAAGAAAAATGACAGATTTTTGGCAAAAATTTGCAAGGGGGGGGGGAGAACACCAAATTTTGTCAAAAATAAGTGATTATGGGCCAAAATTGGTTACAAATTGTTGTTTTCACCCAAAATTTCATATTGGCACCGCCACTGCAAGAGGTTCCCCATGGGGGATCAAGAGACCCTTACAGGGCCAAGAAATGCCAACTCAAGGATCAAGACTAGCCATATTGAATGTTCTGCATTGGCCATGAAAACATAAAGGGGATGGCCCGATCTAGGATATGAAGTTTTCATCTTGATATACGGGCCTTCAACTCAAACCCCCATCTGTAAAGTTTCGCGCCGATCTTTAATCCGTTTTGAGCTAGAGATCAAAACTAGTTTTTTTAAAGCCCAATAGTACTGTGTAAAAATTAATATTGGTCGACCAAATGTCGCATATTATTCGCTCATAAATTCCCCAACCAAACATTCCCTTTGGCAGATTTTCCCACAGGGTAAATGAGAAAAATAGTAGTTTTTCCTTCTGATACCAAAATGTTGACCCTTCCGGTACATCTGGGGCTTCTGGGGATGAGGCTATTAGCGATCGGGCCATAGACTTTATTTTGTCAAAGTGAAAACACTTTGAAATGGTCCCATATTTGCACTTAAGTTTCAACATTGGTGGTACATGTACTCGGTACATGTACTCTGCACATGTAGGTTCAGGAAATTATGTCCAACATTTTGTATGTAGGAAATTAGGTCCACATGTTACAAAATAGATACGTCGTCTGGAAACACTGTGAACATTTTTAGCTCTAAAAAGCAAGATAGGTTCAAGACGAAAATCATGAATACCATTTCCTTATTGACCGGGCACAAGATAAGTACTCTCGAACCAGAGCTCCATTTGGCATAAACTTTCCCCTAGTATGAAGGCCTTTATTTGAAGCAAGATTAGTTTTTTTGTTAATCCTGATATGTCTTGTGAAAAATGTACTGCAACTTTGTACTTAATAATGCTGTTGATTCAAGGTAAGTGCTAATTGATAGAATTTTGTTATTTGGTTTTATATACAGTTTATAAGTTGTTTATGAACTGGATGCCCTACTTCTACATATAAGTTGCTATGGTTGACAGCATCTGCTAATTAAGCCAAGACTTATTCAATACAGCCAAAATCTAGCTAGGCATTGCCTAATGAAATTAATCCATACATGACGATTGAATGCCTTTGAGGTGTTTATTTTCTCTAATTGTAAGAAATTATGAATCAGTCCTCCTAGCAACCATTATAATTGGTGCAAAATAGGGTGTCAGACTATTCATTCAGTCCTGCAGACAGCATTTTGGTAATCGTCAGTTACATATAGGTTCATGGATAATCCAGAAAGACCGGTTTTATATAGCCTCAAGCCTCCAGCAGTAAATAAGAAATATCTAAGATGAGTTCTTCATAATAATTCTGGGTTGCCACGGTAAGCAGGGTTTCATTTTTCACTTTTCAACACTTAGCTTTATGTGATTCGGGAATTAAGACACACAATCTTCAAATACTTCTATGTGGGTTTTGCAAATCGTTAGGATTCCAACAATATAATTTTCATCAAAATCCATTTCATGAGACTGGGTTGAGTTTCATGCCCAAGAACAATTATCTTTATTCACAGGAAAAACTGTGATCAGCTTATCACCAAATTGGGTTTAATCTCTAGTATTTAAACCTGATTGCAGTGTAGCTAAAAAAAAAAATGCTTCAGACTCTAGAAATTTGGATGGGAAAACTGTAGGGGAAAATGTTTCAAGTATGAAAACTAGGCCCAATTTGCTAAGCCCCAAGAAAGTATGGTCCTTCAGCTTCCACAGGCCAAAAAAGCTAAGTGCTATGCATTTTGTGCTCGCCTGCCCTAATAGGCAGGAAGACACATAGGGATCACTTTGTCCACTTGTTGTTTGTCTGGTTTTGTTTGATGTCTGTTGTCTGTTGGTGAAAAAGGGTTACCATTTGGCCTGTAATATCCTCATACTTTGATGGCTTTTAAAACCAACTTGGGGTCCACAGGTGTCAACATGACATCCCTCAACTTTTTGATGAAGGTCACAGATCGCACTACCAAGGTCAAAGGTCATGTTAGGTCCAGTTGTAAAATCCAGGCCTGAAAATGTAAAATGACCGTCATTTGAAAATTTGAAGTTCAATTGAAACCAAACTTGAAAACATAGGTGTCAACATGGGATCCCCATTTTTTTGGAGAGGTCAAAGGTCACATCAAGGTCAAAGGTCATTTTAGTCCCTATCATCACTAACCGCGACGGCAGGCAACACAAGCGGTCCGAGACCGGAATTTTTTTTTATGTTGGGTTAAAAGGTGTTAAGTTATTGAGGGGCTCATTGGGCATTCAACGCCCCCCACCAAATTATTGGGAGTACCAGCCCCTGCTCCTCAGCCTATTTAGCAGGCTAATATGTAGTGCAGTAGACAGCAGTATGTTACAATTATTTTGGACAGAGGCAGGGTCATCTTTTGTTAAGTAACCCCTTATCTGCTTCAGTCACGATATTCCCACTGATAGTCAAACAATCATCAAAGAAATTCCCCCCCTCTTCAAATTCAAATATAATGGTTTGATATCGAAGTAAAAGACGTAGGACATCGTAATTGTACCAGACACTTCAATACATATAGTAAAGCAGTGAGGCATGTTGTGGAACATAACACGAGAATTTGAATGCAGCAATACACCACCCCATTTTTTTTTTTTTTATCAAAATCACCCTTTTTGGAACTTGCAATGGACTATTTTAAGTCCAACCTCAGGCTCGTTTTAGACGTCCAAGATATGATTTTTCACAAAAGGCGTTTTTTTGTGAAGACTGAGGTCATACACGAGTGCCTTCAAAACAGAACTATACCCGTGTCTTCCCCTCTTATTAGTAAGTTTTATGACAGTCATTACTCAATGATAATGGTTAGAGTTATAAAACTGATCGGACCACAAATGATTCCATTTAACTAGTTGGTACCTTCACGTGGCTTTGTCCGTGGTAATTTTTAGTACCATATTTTGTGGTGTTGGGAATAACTAGTCTTTGAAAGTTACTACTGACTACTTCATAAGTTAATTCAAACAGCATTTACAATCATTTGGAAGAGTATTTAAATCTAAATTGGGTCACTGGCTGGTACCAAAACCTGGATTGTATTGATTAAATTTAGAATTTGTTGACCCCATTTAGTTCATTCAGGATTAGGCAAATAAACCATGGAGATACCTCGTCCTTTGAAGGGGATTCACCAAGAGTATGTTTCTACATGTAAGCGTGCATTTAAAGCAGTAATAAAAGAAATTTTCAAGAGTAGGGTGTAAAGCCCTGATTGGTGCAGCCATCTTGATAACCGGGCCCAGGACGTCATTGGAAAGTAGTGTCTGAACACTAAAATTGAAATGGAGGATCTTCAACAGACTTGACTTTAAAATCAAGCACTTCAATTTTTTTTTTGGGGGGACTAGCAATTTGTAATTTCAAGCAAAATTGTCAGGCTAATGGATACTGTTTCATATTCAGGTTTAGTTTAATTTATTTCTATCAAATATACAGAGTAAATATAACCCTAACACCCCCGGGAGGAAGGGAAGGGGTAAAGGGATAGAAGCTAAAGAAATCTTGGGTGGGAATCGAACCAGGGGCCCCTGGGGCCCCCAGTCCTATGACCAAGGAGGTCAAACCTAGAGGGTGTCACTGGCCCGGCTAGCTATTCCGTGCCCACATGTATGTTGTTATGATGACGTCATCGCATTATTTGGAACTTTTTAAGTCTTTTTTCTAACATAGGGATCACTTTGTCCACTGTTGATGTCTGTTGTTGTCTGTTGTTGTCTGTTGTGAAAGAAGGGTTACCATTTGCCTGTAATATCCTCATACTTTGATGGATTTAAACCAAACTTGGGTTACAGTGCAACATGGCATCCCCCATTTGTTGATGAGGTCAAAGGTCACATACCAAGGTCAAAGGTCAAAGGTCATGTTGTAAAATAGGCTGAAAATGTAAAATTGACCTCATTTGAAAAGTTGAAATTCAATTGGAACCAAACTTGAATCATAGGTGCAACATGGGATCCCTCATTTGTTGATGAGGTCAAAGGTCACATACCAAGGTCAAGGGTCATGTGAGGTCAAGATTTAAGATAGGCTGAAAATGTAAAATTGACCTCATTTTTGGAACCGAACTAGGTTTATGGAGTTATAAGCAAACCTCATATCAAGGTCAAAGGCCATGTTAGGCCTATCATTCACTAACCGCGACGACAGTCGACACAAGCGGTCCGAGGACCGATGTATTTTAAGTGAATATTGCCAATGTCAGCCTTGCATGTATACCACCATCAGTGTTCGATTTAGAGGGGTTTTACATGCACAGATGCATGTAACATTTGCTCTGTGCATGTAAAATTCAGCCTGTGCATGCAGATTTTAGTGTTATACAGCCCATTTTCTGAGAAAATCCCAAGTTGTGCATGTAACTTTTCTTTTCTAAATCAAACACTGACCACCATGGTGATATGGAAGTAGTATTATGGGTGTTGAATAATGATATTGCCCATTCCTACCCAAGTAAGAATCTGTTTAGTGTTTTTTTTTTTTGCAGGTCTTACTCTTTTGATACTCTTGGTACAACTTGATAAGTATATTGTTTGTTGTCATTTCCGTAGGTTACACCTGGAGGTAAAGCAGCCAGATCCAATATACTACCAAATGACACAGTTACTGCAATTAATGGATGTGACACATCAACCCTAACCCACTTAGAAGCCCAAAATAAAATCAAGAATGCTGTTGGTGACTTAAGTTTAAACATCCAAAGGTAAGCCATTTTCTGCCAAATGACACAGTTACTGCTACTGTAGATGAATGTGACACATCAGCCATTACCAACACCCAGATTGGAATGAAAAATAGAGACTTGGAAGATGGTAACTATTTACCATACTGTGGCTTGGCAAGCTGATTTGACAGATAACTATGGAGCAAGACAGTTCATGTGAATAAAAGAAGGTTGTAAGTGTAATAGCTGCCTTATGATACATCCGTGGTCAAAATTGTGTTTCAAAAAATAGCATGGTTATGTGACTTTGGTGGACTTTGGGGATTTTCCACACTCATGAATTTGTATGAGGTGCTATTTGCCTCAAAATTATTATATCTACAAACATAACCATTGTTTCAAGTGGTTATATCATGACAAAGACAATTAAAAGTAAAATAACAATGAGAATAAAAAGGATACAATTTGTTGATGTTCCTATATCTCCGATATCATGTCACATTGATTGGGCAGTCTAATATTTTTATTGTAGTTGGCAGCCACTACTCAAAATATTGAACCGTCCTTTCAATATGACATAATGGGTAACAAATGTCATCTTCTATTCTCTAAATACCATCTGCATGTGCAAATATATAGGCCTACATCATCATAATCAAATGAAATTTAGAAACTTTTTTTTAGGTCTACTATTGAACCATTAACAAGAAGGAGAATGCCAAAATTAGTCCCAATACAAGAAAGCTTAAATTTCAGAGGGTAGGGGTGACAAAAAAATAGTTAAACCGAGGGTTAAATGTTTGTCTTGGAAACCATTATCAGATTTTCTCATTTTACTGGTGTAGTGCTACGTGATCAGCCCATTCTAGAAGCAAAGCAACTGCAAATAATAGGCAAAAAAATGCAATAAAAATAAATCTATTTATTGCATATAAATAGTTCTATTTATTGCATAGCTCTTTTGACCAAAAAAGTATATCTTGTGTCTTTTTACCAAACTTTTCTTAAATAAACATTTTTTATTACCATATAAATTCAGCTTATAAATTGTAAGTATCAACCTCATGTGCTATTCCACAAGAAGAGATGTAGCCCGAGATGTAGAGAGTATAATACTTTGACCTCTTGAGAATGTCGAGTCTTGGAGGATGCTGTCTTGCCCAGGTCAATGGTATAGTCTGCTTGTGCAGTCGGTAAATGTCAAATAATTTGCACCCTAAAAATTTTCACTTTCATGCAGTCAAAGTGTCAGACCCAAGTATGAATCCAAGAAGTCTGAAAAATATTGAAGTATACAAGCCTACAAGGATACACCATAAGATGGATTTAAAAAACTGGGTCAGTTAAAATGTGTTTAAAAATACACTATAAATATTTCAAATCATGAAAAAATACTAGGTGAAAATTACTAGCATTTTGTGTAGAGATGCATTCCAGATCCTTGCAAGCTGGAGATAGGAGTGCGCCTGTACACAGTTCATTGACCCGAGTACAACGTTGTACGATTTGTACGTGCATGTTGTGGTGCACATGATCAGAGTACGTTCTACAGTGATGAAACCAATTTTAATAATATTCATTCCTAAACCTTCTAGTAATGCACTTATCAAAAAATGCCCCGGCCCCTGGGTACCCGGGGATGGCCGGGACTTACCTGATAGCCGGGGAGTTGATCTTTTTTTGCCTGAGTGTACCGGGCGTATGCTGGGACTTGTTCATGGAGTTCACACGCATGTCAAAAAAAGCTGGGATTTTGTGTCGGGACAAAAGGAAGCGCAAGTTGCTACAAAAACATATAAATGTAGTACGACAAAGCTACAGTACACAAGTTTGAAAGCAACTTAATCAAAAATGAATCGCACTTGTAATCGGGTTTGACGTATTTTGACGCTTTTGCCCGGCTAGCAGGGGTCGGGACATGGCTGGGGTTTGACATTAAAAATGTTGCCCCGCAAGGCCAGGGGGGACATGGCCGGGGAGTTTTAACATTTCAAAAACAACCTTGTGTGCAAGTCCGGCCATCCCCGGGTACCAGGGGCCGGGGCATTTTTTGATAGGGCGTCATGAGACTCAGACATTAATTAAGCCACTATCAGTCGTTTTTTCCAAATTCAGAATACCCATTTTGTCTCTAAATGCAGTGTTAGGGCATCTCACCACCTATATTACTGGTCTTTGTGAAAAAAGACCACTGAGCATTTTAAAAGTGGTTGTGAAGTCCATTTCGGATGTTCCTAGGCCTAATAAAAGTTGGATTCCGGACTTTTTATTAGTAACAAAGCATAAAAATCACCATTTCTTGACAAATAAGGCGTGTTATACTTAGCCACTTAAAGGGGTCGTTACTACAATAATTTTCAATAACAAAATTGCAAAAAATGGAAAAAAAAAAAAGAAATCGCTGATCGTGGCTTCCTCCACCCAACTTCCTAAAAAAGAGAGTCTTTTATGGTGGCTACTATAAGTTAGTAACTGTTGACCTAGGGTGTATGTATTTGTGGTGGGGGGAGGGGGCATACACTGATTTTCTGTGTATATCTATTATATTAAAGGTGATGACCCGATTTAAAGACACTATCAGTTGTTTTGGTCCGAAAGTGTCAAAAAAATATTTGAATTTCAGGAATAGCTTAAAAGTGAAGGATAAGTCTGGAGAACTCTCATAGGTTACTTTTTCCAACCGAAAAATTGTCAGAAAAGGAAGAAAACGCAGTATTCAGATATGACTATCCATTTCAGTTCGTGTTGTAGTAAAGTGTCCGTACGGAAGTAATGACTAAGTATACCCTATTTGGTCATTATTAGGTTGTTCTGCCTTATATTTGAAGGTATGTTAGGATACCTGTACTTGTTACAGGACATGACAGAAATCTGATTTTGATTTTTCGATTTTGATTAAGCCAAATCACTGATAGTGCCTCTTTAGTCTATAAATTTTTCATATTGATAGAATGACCCATGGACCTTAAACTAATACTGCAATTCATGAATTAGCTACAATCAAATGTACTTGAACTTTTGGGCCTCCACACTGGAGGGCATAATACAGTAACGCTGTACGATTTGTGTTATAAATCCAGTTACAATATGTGATCATGGTATTAATGGTATTCATGCATTCTAAAAAAAAAAAAAACCTCAATTTGGGCTAAGCTTTTCCCTTTTTTTAATTTCTTCTGTTTTTTCCTTGCCTTCTTTTTTCTTTTTTTTTTTTGTTTGCTTCTTTGTGAGGAGCGAAACATACATTAACATTAATGATTAACACTAACATTATGAAGTTACTTATAATAAAAAACCACCCCCAACAATTGAGTGGTGGTGGTGGTGGGGGCGACGACAGCTTTGACCCCACGCCCAGTTCTCTGGTACTCATGAATGAAAAAAAACAAAATGAAAAAACAAAACTAGGCAAAATTGTCTAATTTCAGGTCAGTTGGCACATTTATATTGCCTGTAAATCAAAAGATTTTTTATGTTGTTTTTGCCCTTCCCGAAAAAGATTCTGGTGCTACTTCAGTCTAAGTTTAGAAGTCCATTTGCATTTCTTGCACACATTATGGTTTATGGTTGCAGGATTACAATTACATAATGAAAAAAAATGTATTTTCAAAATTTCAGTTTTTTGGGCCGCCAGCTATAGCGGTCAGGACCACTTAGCAAATCCGTGTGGTGTGTATGTGTGGATGTGTGTGTGATGTGTGTGTCACAAATTGTTAAGGTTTGTTTAAATTGACCTCAATTGAAAAAGTTAACTTCAATTGGAACCAAAATTCTGTTATAGGTGCACAAGGGGATCCCTCATATGTGATGAGGTCAAAGGCATGTTGAAAGGTCAAAGTCATGTGAGGTCAACTGAAAAATGGGACTTTAACATGTAAAATTGATCTAAATTGAAACTTGAAGTTCAATTGGACCAAAACTTTTGTCATGGTGCACCATGCGATCCTCATATGTTGATGAGATCAAAGGTCATGTGCCAGGGCAAGGGTCATGGCGGCCCACCAGCCTTATATTCTTTGAATATAGCGAGCGCGAAAGCCGAGAACCGCCGAAATTCTAGTTGAGTTTAAAGGTTGGTTTGCTGTTATGAGCAATTGTTTGTATCACAGCTTCCATTCGTTATTGTAATTCCTGTCCATTTACGGACAGATATTACCCCACAAAAATCGCAGTGTAGATCCCCACTCTGCACATACATGTAAAGGTACATATTTTGTTTTTGGACAAGTTTCAGATGATATACTCAACTTTTTGGGAGGGAGGATAGTAAGGAATTGATTGCCATGGATGGCAAAATTCCCCTTTAAATTTAGATATTAGAGATTATGTGGAATAGTAACTTAAAACAATAAAGATTAGACAAATATTTATACATGCAAATAAAT
>JAMKCH010048376.1:0-11671 GCA_023653785.1 Ophioderma brevispina
TTTTGTTTAATTGATCTATTAATAAGGCATAATCCTCCTTCGCTGATCTTCAAAAAGAATTTATGTTCACACAAAAGTCACCCAATTAATCCTGATGCGTAAATGAAAACACTACTACTTCAAAAGTACTACTGTAATCCAGTAAAGATACAAGTTATCCAATTAAAGGACTAAACTCTTTGTAATATCCTAAACAAAGGGAAGATATTTTTCTTGCTCTGGCAAACAGGCTGAATTGGGTTTGGATTCGTCAGATCAGTTGGCACCTTGGTATAATAAAACTCATTGATTAATCGCGTAGTTGAAATAAATTAAGAAAATGTAGCATTAAGTGACAAAGAAGGTCATCATAATATTGATAGGTACATTCACAAGCAAACACAATGTGTGTAATCCCATAGGAGGGAAAAAAGGCGTTCTTTACAAATTTTGGTCATATCTGCTATTATATTACTCGGGATTTCTTTCATTTTTTTTAACATTTGGAAGTATGTAATGTGTTTATATAAACACTATCCTTGCCATTTGTTTTTTTTTTATTCAACGTAGTAGTGTAGAATAGTTTTTGTGTTTTTGTTTATTTATAGGGTATGATTATCACGGGTTCGAATCACCATCATGCGCTACTTTCACTTCACAACGTGCTCTGAACAAATTTAGTATACATAATTTGATTTTGTTTGCCCTCGTGTGTTTTCTATATTTTTGTTTGTTTCTTAATTTCTGATTTTTCGAATGAATAATTCTACTTACTTTTAGTTTCGTAGAACTGCATGCATTAAAAACCTCTTTCAAAAAGTGGCTTTCCACAATAGCTTTCTTGGCCAAGTGAACAAAGCAATTTTGAGGGTTTTCAAAATGCCAATTAAATGGCCTTCATACAAAATTATGAATTTTTCTTTTTTGGTTTTTTTAATTATTTCAATCAAATATTCCATTCTTTTTAATGATTTTTTTTTTTCAAAACATGTGGAGTGTAGAACACTCACAATTGGAATAAAACTAACTCCGATTGAGGTAGGTAAACTTTTTTTATTATTCAGCACCTGCAAATTATTTATAAAAATCTTGGTGTGTATTGGCAGCAGCAGACAGTGTATTTTTTAAATTTTGTTTTATGTTCGCCATTATGTTTAAAGTAAGATTTGAAACAGTCAGGCTGCATCAGGAAGTTTTGCTAGGTTTTTCATTTACAAGTTCTTATTGACATCATGAGGAATAGATTTCATAACAACTGGTGTGAAAATTCTCAATGGTCGTTTTGGTTTTCAGATTTCAAACTATAAATTGGAATATTTTCCATAGTAGCTTGGAACATTTGAATTAATATTGAAGATAATTATTTGCAAGTTAACGTCTCATAAGGCTATCCCCACCATTTGAAACAACAAAAAGTGAAGCGGCCCTCGATCGAGGCAAAAACGACTTTAACTTATATGCGTCTGTACTATAGTCAGGAGGAGTTGTGGGCGCAGGGTGGAAACGGAGTACAGACTTTTTCTATTGAGAGATTTTAGTTTATTAGACTACCATAATATAATTTCGAGGGTTGTGGGGCAAATTTCGTTCAGTGGCATTTTCTTAAATCACATATGGCTGCCACCACCACTCTAAAATTCATTAATGGTCATCCTACTCCTAGTAGCTCATGGTGGGTTTTGTATGGCAATTATATGTCCCAAGCTAAACTCTCAGGAAGCCACTAATTGAAGGTTCAGGAACAATATTTGGTTGGTAACTTAATTCCCACTGATGCCGAAAATGCTGAATGGCCACGCCTTTTGGGGGGTCACGCCCCTTTTGAGCAGGCGTACTACTGACTGTACACAGAACCGTTGGACCTATAGGTTGAGGGACCACTCAAAATGTTCGGAATGGCCACATTATGGGGGGGTCAGTAATACATTTTAATATCCAAAAGTCAAAGGTTTTTAAGATAATTGTCAAAAACCTGATTTCACCCTATCGCGCACTATACAATTATGATGAATCATACGGCTTCTATGCAAAACATGAATGGAGTTCACCATCGGAGCACCATAGACCTTGTATTGCTCTCACTCTCCTCAGGGATAATGTTAGGGTAAACTAAGGGGGGTCCACAAGAAATATTCATATTCCTTTTCGTTCTCAAACGGGCAGCCCGTCACAATTTTGTGACCTTGATCAAAATGGGTAATAAGGTGACACCGTGCAGTTTAATGCAGTTTATAAAGTGGTAATTTGCTCCAAAACTCAATCAGTTATATATAGCTAATTTATGACTTTTGTATTTGCCAAAACCGAACTATTGACTATTTGGGAATTTCTCAACTGGGATAAATCAGCATTTTAATGTTAACTTCTTACTCCTCTCCTTTCGTTTTAACTTGTGAGGGTCAAAAGGGCCTCATCGTAAAGTGGAAATATATTTTTAATCCATTTTATAGGGACCTAATAGCAGAGTTAAATGCTGCTGAAGGGTCTTTACAAGGATTTTTCCCTTAAAGCAGACTAACTGCATCCTTCGACCATGAAACCAGCACAAAATAAACAAATTTAAATATTGACTTTTTCAATCATTTGAATTTATACATAGAGATTATCAACCCACAGTTTAATTATATTACGTTAACTCTACCCTTATCATGCGGCCTGTAGTGCGCAGTGGCGTAGCCAGACCTGACTCGGGGGGGGGGGGGGGGGGTGGGGTGGGGGGGGAAGAATCAGAGATTTCCGATCTTGTACTTGCATTAGGGATGATTAATGTACGAGGGGTGGGGGTCCTAGGGGCGGCTCTCGTAAGGTTCCTGGGTTTGCCATTTTAAAGCTAAAATATAGTGTTTCAAGCACAAAGTTCACTGTTTCCTTCTTTATCCGTCTTTCCCCATTCTCTTTCTCTCTCCCCCAAAGTTTTTTTCCCTTCTCATCCTTTGTGCCCATTCTCTTCTCTTATTTCCCTCTTTTTTTCCTCGCTTTCCCTTTGCCTTCTTCCCTCTTTTTTTCTCTTCCCTTCCCTTTTTTCTCTTTTCCTTTTTTTCCAACTAAATTTGGTGTCCCCTTCTCGTTTTATTATGTGTGTGTGTTAGGGGGGCATCTTTCTCCTCCCCCTTGCCCCTTTCCTCCACTTGGCCACGCCAATGGTAGTGCGGCGTAAAAAAATTAGTATTTTTAGAGCGATTTTTCATTTGAGCCACAAAAGGGGGCCCAACTTTTAGGGGTCATGATTTTGTTAGGGTTTGCCTGCTTCATGGGAACCGGCACTTATTCTGTTTTCATGTAGTTATTTCAGATCCTTCAGCAGCTTTTTAAACCTTGCCAATTCGGGCCCTATACAAAATGAAAAACACACGAGTAAGAAGTCGCTATTAATTTCCCACCACGGCGGCGGCGTGCCGTCTAAGTCAGTTATTTTAGTGACTTGTTCATTTATGGCATACTCAGAGCGGATCTTCATTTTTGCCTGTTTCATGGTCACAAGAATTCAGTTAGTGCTTTTAGAATCATTTTAAGACCTAACCCTTCAGCAGCATTTATAACTTTGCTGTTGAAAGGGACTTTAACTTATCCCAACAATTGGAAAACAATATATTTTCACTTTACGATGGCCGTTTTGTTGTTGGCCCCCCCCCCCCATGAAAACGAAAGTAGTAACATTAAAATGCGGATTATATCCCAGTTAATCCAACAAATGGTCAATAGCCCTGGGCAATACAAACGTCGTAACTGATTGATTTGTGGAGGGCAAATACACTGTTATACCCAGCACTTACCAAATGCACGGTTTGTCCACCTAATATTACCCAATATTGCTCAAAGTCACAAAACTTTGACGGGTTGCCATTTTGAGAACGGAAAGAATATGAATTTTCTTTTTAAGACCCTAGCTTAGCTACCCCAAAAATTATCCCTTAGGAGAGTAGAGCAAAATCCAACGTGTGTATGGTTGCACTCCCTTCTGCTTTGGCATGAAAACCTTATGAATTCATGCATTAATTGTAAGTGCGCATATGGTGAAAATCATTTTTTGACAATTATCTTAAAAACCTTTGACTTTTGGATATAAAAAATGTATTACGTGACCCCGCCAATGTGGCCCTTCCGCACATTTTGAGTGGGTCCTCTCAACCTTCTAGGTCCAATGGTTCTGTAGATACTGTCAGTAGTACTTCCCTCAAAATGGGCGTGACCACCCAAAATGGGGCGTGGCTATTTCAGCATCTTCGGCGTCAGTGGGAATTATGATACCACGCACATATTGTTCCTGGCCCTTCCATTAGTGGATTCCTGAGAGTTTAGCTCTGGACATATAAAGCATACAAAACCACCATGAGCTACCGGAGTATTCCAGGTTTTCAATGCATGAAACTTGGAACCGGTACTTGAATTTATTTGATCATAACATTACAAAGCAAATCTAATCTGGCCTCCCCCCAGAAATTCAATGTAGCCTGAAATCATATAATTGACCATAATTCACATCAAGGGGGGTTTTATCTATATTTAAAATTAAATAAATGCAGATGTATTATAAATGTTAGTTTTAAAAGAGTTTAAAAAGGCATGTCTATTGGCTACCATTATAACGCTTTGTATGGTAACGAAATAAAATGCCGAATAAGGATGTCTAATGGTCAAATACTTACTTATCTATTACTTTTAGACCTTTATAATAATAATTGATGATACAACTACCTTTAACAGATTAGATGATTTTAAAATCTCTTTAAGTAAAGGCGGCGATCTTGTTGCCATATTAAAGTCTGAGAATGCTAATAGCAACAGAAATGTCATATAAGGATTTTTAATGCTCGAAACATCGATCTTTATAAGTCTAAAGCAGAAGGCAAGATAATAAACCGTTAAGCATCTCTCTAGACTTGCTTAAGTACAACAGAATTCTTGACGCGTCCGGATGTTTTGAAATGCCGTTCTACTGAGGTGGTCAAAGAACACTTGCAGTGCGTGTTCATTGTAACATATTTTGAACACCTACGAACATATTTAGTGTTCCTGGAATGTATTCTGTATCTAATAAATAGATCACTGAAAGAGTTATGGTTCCAGGCGCATTTAATTTTTGGGCAACCATATTGGATTTTTCTTCCTGGCAATATAAATGATCAAAATCTCATCGCTAACCCTTTCCTTATCTTAAAAATTTTGAGAGTTGCGCCAAAATTTGTCTCTTCTCTTACTTAAGAGAGATTCCATGATTTTAAGCTGGTATCGCCATATTGGATTTTCAAAAATGCCACGGACCAAATTTGTGCACACCCTCAAAAAATTATTGGGTTAGGAGTTCTACTGCTAAATCCATCGATATAAAAAGTCCCTGTACTCCCATTTCTCCCATCCACCACCCTTTGAGCTGTGTGCACATACGTCCACCTTGACTAAATGGTATCGTTGTTCCTGAGGTTTCCAGACTGTCAAAAAAAAACAACTATACCAAAATTAATTTTTGACCGAGTTTACCGATTCTCTTTTAGGAGTGTTTCCAGCTTTCATGAGATTTTTATTTGGTGCAATTTGTGGGGTCTAGTTCGGAAGTTATGGATAATTATCTCCTGCTGAGACAGTTGAAAAACCTTTGGGCCAGTTTCGGCTATCCTGATAGCAACAAAGTCCATTGGAAATCAGCTTCAAGACATTCTTTATTGAAAATTAAAATAAAAGTAGGTATAAAGTGCTGCTTCGAGTAACATGACATAATTTATAACTTTATAACGTTAAATCCTAATCAATACATTAGCATTGGGAAATTCACTTCCAAACAATCTTGTTTGTCTCAGCTTTATTACTCTCCAGGTTTTCAGCAGAAGGCTAGAAACCATACAAACACCCCCCTTTTGAAAGTAAACTGAGACTTTGAACCATCCATCCTTTCCTTTATTGCTCTTTGCTGAACACTGCTTTCTGCATTATGTTTCCTCCCTGCATCTTGGAGGCAGTGGGGACGCGGGAAGGTAAATTGTCCCCACATTTAGAGCGTTGTCCATACCTCAACAGACTTGTAGACTGTTACATTAGTTTCAGCAGTCAATTTCCATGAATTTCATGATTATTGTCGCCCTAAGAGTGATTCCCGCATTTACTCACAACATAATAAATTTTTGGTGGTGGGCTTTTCACTGAAAATAATACTCCTCAAAAAAAGTTTTGGAAACTTTTTGTCAGACAGTATTGTTCAATTTAATTGAAAAGGTTATTACATTCCTAGTTTCCAAAAGTGATACAATCAGCAAAAATTGGTCGACAATCAACATCAGCAAACGAGGTCAGTAATCACAGCAGGAAATGATCACAGTGTGTAATTAGATAGATGTAAAGCTTTAGAGCAAGTCGAAACTTTCATTTACCCTGGGCCGAAACAACCCACAGGTGAGAGCAACATCAAACGCCGAGTTGGTTTAGCTATGGGCGCAATGCAGAAACTAAACGCTATCTGGAAGTCCAAAGTCATCAAAAGAAACCAAATCTAATTAATACAGAGTTCTGATACTATCCATAGTCACATATGATGCAGAGACAATGACATTGAAAAAGACCGATGAACAAAGACTGAGAGTGTTTGAAATGGCTTGCTTGAGAAAGATTTTGGGTGTGACACGAAAGGACAGGCTAAGGACCAAAAAATCAGAGATATACTTCAATATCATCCAAGACTTACCAGATTCATCATGACAAAAGATGCAATATTTTGGTGCATAGTGAAAAGCCCCTTTACCTGAAATCACTTCCACAAGTTTGAAAACATGTTGGAACAAATCGATAGATATACTTCAATAATCATCAAGACTTACCACTTCAATCATGCGAAAAAGATGAAATATATTTGGTCATGTGAAAAGGACCCTACCGAAATCACTTCCCACAAGTTTTGAAACAACTTTGGATGTTGACATTCTGAAAAAAAACATAATACCGGAAAAAGGTCCAGAGGGGAGGTGGCAGTTCGTAGCACTTTCTTGGAAAAAGGATGCTGACATTACTACTGCCAGCATTACGCAAATTGAAAGCATGCTGATCCAAATCAGCTCACAGACCTTGCTATTGTAAATGTGCAAATCCCGGCTCATCCACCTTTAACTTGCCAGATCAATATCTTACTACAAGCCCCCCCCCTTATACCTGCCTGAATCCCGGTCTGAATGCTTTTGGATTGGGTCACAAAACCTGCGCGCTACAACTGTAAATTCTTTCAGGGATGTCAACAAAAACCTTGGTTTTTCTTGATCCAGAAATTGCCACGGAACTGCCACCGTTACGTCGCTTTACAATTTCAACATTCTACATTGTGACCCACCATGAGGGTGAAAGGAACTTTGTGACAGTATTCTGCCACGAGAGCTTAGAGAGAAGAGGCGAGAATCATGAAGCACGTTCAAATATCAAATACAACCAGCTGTCACAGCGGCTTAGTCCTGATCACACACTTGAAGACCCACTTCACACACTTGAGATTGCTTCTGTAAGATCTGTTCTACCGCGGCCCATCTACAATTTCATTCCTTACAAGACTACATCGTAATTAAGGAAGATCTGCAACTCAAAAATTGATTTTCTATTGAATTGTATGAACTTCTATTTGTGGGTCTAGGACACTGGGTTACCAAACAAAAATAAAAAAATTACCTAATTTGCATATTTTAATTTGCGGGCATCTTGGATTTTTAGTGTCGGATTTCAAGAAGAGTTAATCTCCAAAAGTTGTACATGTGATTACTCATTTTTTTTTTAATGAAAGAATAAAAGGGTAAACTTAAAAAAAGAGTATGGAGTTAGTTTTGTTGAAATAAGCATTTTTAGTTAGAAACACTTATTTTAATTATTAGCAATAGTCAGTAATGATTAAACTTCGACATATACCGTTAGCAGCATTTGAATTATGATACAATTAATTTCACTGTCACTATTTCACAAGGATAGCACATATAAACTTTCGAGATATCCATTTTTTTTAAAGCAAATATTTTTTTACATATCGCTGCTTGAAAAACACTAAAATACATAGTATATTTCACAGCTTGGAAAACAATTAAAACACCATAAAAGATCATATCTGCAAACCGGATTGACACGGTCGCATTTGAATTTGCTTTATCAAACTGTGGACGGAAGGTCCTATTTGATGGGGGAAAAAGCATTTGGAACAAAAAAGTTTGTCTTTTTTTTAAACAACACTTAATAAGTGATTATCGTAGGTTTTTGGTGCAGATCTTCCCTTAACCCTGTGTTTTTAATTACCCTTTAACCCTCGTCTAAACCGAAGGTGTAACCACCCCCCCCCCCTAATGTTTTTTCCAGGCTTGCTTAACACCCCCTTTTTTGGTGCCAATTAATTTAATGGTATTGTCATTGACATGTTCCCTCCTTTTATCCATAAACAAACATCCACCGATCGAGGTATGTAGATACCAGGGTGATCCCAAAGTTGATTGATGGGGGAGGTGGTGGCAACCACCCTCCCTTTTCGGAAGAGCAAGTCCAACATGCCTAACACAACACTGAATCATCACAACCACTTTGATTTTGATACCAATAGATAGCTATGGTCCTCCCCTCCTCTTTTCCATTGATCCAACTGGTTCCAACATTCCTAGCATTACGTCCACATATGACGTCAATAAGTTTGCATGGTCAGCAAACCGGCCAATTTCCCTAAGACACACACTGAAAAATTCTTTTCCGCCAAAAAGGTAGGAAAATCAGATGTTCATGCGATAATTTGACTCTACTTGATGGGAATGACTACGTTTTACATACTAAATGACAGGCATGTTAGAGCTATGATCAGGTGTTTGCGATAGAGTCGCTAAAATAGCGAAATATCATTTTCCAACCCAATATTCCAGTCTTGTTCCCGTACGTTTCCTCAACATAGTACGTCATGGTGACCGTTCATAATTGGAGATATTGGCAAACGAATTTTGGTTACCGATGGAAAGACGAAACTCTAAGGGCTATCTTGGTACCAAATTTACAGGATCGGGTTGTCAGTAAACGAAAATCAACTCACAGGAGGGCGGTTAAACCCCCCCAAAAACCCCTCCCCCCCCCCCTTCGGGAGTTTGGTTACAAAAAATGGCTCCGGAAGACGGGGGTTAAACAACTTTTTTCTCTGTTTCCGGGGATTTCCTGCGAATGAGACATTCTTAATAGAGTTTTGATACCGTCACCAACTTGCTTTTCAGAAAAATGGGCCTATGGAGACTTTAAAAACAGGAGTAATATATAAAACACGGCCACCAAGGCAGATTTACCACATGGGTAACAATTATTTCTTATGGATACAAGTCCAAAGGTCGAGGCCTTAAATTTAATTAACCATACTATCTGTGCTTTATTGAATTCAATATTCAAGATTCTTGTATTTAGCATACATATCATACTGACATGAATAAAAGTATAAAACAGACATTATATAATCGTTTCAAAAAGAAGTATCATTGAAAACTGTTTTAAGTTAATAGATAGTCGATAGATTGCTAGCCAGTAATTGCACAACCCGGGAGGGCTTATCGTTATTGCTGGCCCTGTAAAACTACAAGTAAAATAATTAAAAAAACCGGCAATCTGCAAAAAGGACTGCTTTATCACTGCTGGAAGTTTGCCGCTTTTTTGTTTTTGCGATCCTCAACGCCAGGCCCGAGGCATATTTTAATAGAGGTTGCATCAACTTCTAGTCGCGATATTAAATCATTGATTGTGTGCCCGTTAAAAATTGTCCTCAGAATGTTAAACAATAATACTAATCAGAATCTAATGGTCTTTTTATGTTTTAACAACGTTTACATAGAAAAAAAAAAAGCGTATAGGCGAGTACCTGATAAGGGAAGTCCACCCTGTAGGAGGCCTACCGCCTAAATCAAAAATACGCATACTCAATTTAAAATTTCCCAAGTCGACTGTAAATTGCGATTGTTTCTATCCCCATTCCCATGATGACGTAACGGAAGGGGTTTCGTCCTGCTGTCCCACTGACCTCTACGTATAGCATAAAGGAATGCGAACACAACCGTATTAAAAATAATGGTGTTTGATAAAGTCTGGTGAGCATGTTAGATTCCGACTAGCGGCGAGCCTTTAGCTTTGGGGACCGGAAGATTTGGAATCATCATACACATTTGCCATATTGGAACACTTTTTTCAATTGCTTTACTCAAAAATGCCTTCCGTCATGTTTAGGAAGCACCTTTTTTTAGTCATGGAACATTCTACAAGGCGAAAAAGGCCACTTCCTGTTATTTCACCCGGCGACCATTCAACTGTGCAGCCCGCTATCCATCCAAAAATGCCTTCGACACTAGTTTCCTTTTTTTAAGTAAATGGAAACAGTCTATTGGCAAGATGGCGGAAACAATGCATACACACCTGCTGGTGGCCTAATTCCACCAGATGTTTCTAGTGCTATTGTTATACAAAATTCTTTAAACTTTACAAGTGTATGCATTGTTCCCGAAATATATGTCCAATGTGAAAAGCAACTTCCTGTTGTTTTCACTTGGTGACTTAACCCGCTATCCATGTGCCAGGGAGTGCTGCTTTCCCTCCCCCGTCTTCGTTTAACAAACAAGTTTTAAAAAACTATGTCGGGTCGCCAGGTATAATTTTTAACCAGATATAAGAACAACTTAAAAAAGCATTTAAAAAAGGAGTAGATGGTTTTCTAGTTTGAAGTTCCACTTTAATTACAGAAACATGTATAAAAAGAAAATCATCCCAGTAGGCAAAATTGGTTGTAATAATCGTTGATGTAATTTCTGACGTATTGAGAATGTTATATAATAACGTTGCCACAGGGTTGCAAGTGAAGTTTTTCTTTAAAACATTGGAATATGTCACGTAATCACGTAACCTTTTTAGGCCATGAGACCTGTAAAGAAACCTGAGTGTCCCTACCTATAAATTTGTCCGGTAGGACAGCAGGTTTCCAGAGACTGGGCCTACTCCCAGTCTCTGAAACCTGCTGTCTGTCCATCGGACGCCCAGTCTCTGAAACCTGCTGTCCTTCGGACACTCGCTCTCTATAACACCCGTTTGCGTGGGACCATCAATCTTTGTAACCTACTGTAGACACCACTCACTAGAACCTTGTGTCGCTATGGACACTCATTCCTCTATTCGGACTATTTAACTGAAGATAATCGATGAATTCTAACTGTTCTGAAACAAAATACTGTGTAATGAACTAGGACAACTCCTTTTGGGGGACACTCAGATTCATTACAATCATCACGAAATTGAGCGTCCCATAGGTCTCTGGACTCTCTTTTACTGTGACATGAAGTCCTATGCCTTAATATATTTTATATCATATATAAGATAGAAACATTCCCAGGCGAAGGCATATAGTGAATTAAAATGCAGGCCGATTTCGAGCAGTCCTACGTGGTACAGCGTAATACCTTCAGACTTCAAAGTAAGTTACTAAGTGAATCAAAAAAATGTGCAAACGTTTTGCAGATGACCTTGACCTTGAATTAAAGTCACTGAAATCCTAGATTTGTTGTTGTTTTTAAATAAAAGCAAATCTGTATATACTCCAAATGTTGAAAAATGAAGAAAACGATTAAAAAATAAGCCGATATGACCAGTTTTGTAAGCACGCCCCTTTTTCCTCAATTTTCCAATGGGATTTACACAGTTAAGCAAGAATACGTCAATGTACGATATACGGGCATAGCAT
>JAMKCH010048377.1:0-12034 GCA_023653785.1 Ophioderma brevispina
CCGTGCGACCTCAATCTCTGCTTAATCCAATCAAAAGTCAATCTCCTCATCTAAGTTCCTCCAAGTACAAAGGTCCGTCTCAAAATCACAGTCCCCTGAAAGAAATTGATGATTATTGTTTTAACTTATGCTCTGTAGAGAAGTTTACATTTAAAAGTGCAACGTGAGATTTCAAATAACAGGTGTCCCGACAAAAATTGAAAGCCCTGATTTTTGCACTGTGTAAAGCTTTCCCTGAACTAACTAAAGAGACATGAGAACATTTCAGGAGCACACCCCCTATTTTGGTTGAACCCCGGTTTTGAGCATATTTGGAATGCTTACCAGTTGTATTGGATCAACTCTGAAGTGAAAAAGCCAAATATACCATCTTTATGTATAAGATAATTATTTTATGCACGACAAAAAATTAAAAGCATGGGTGTCGTGAGGATTATTATAATAGCAGGCAAGTTCAAATCAAAGTTTTGGGCTGTTTTTCCTTTCCTTTTGTACTTGTTTGTCCAATAAACCTTCGAAACATTCTCTGTAGGGGTCGACAACTGATCCGTGCAAATAATGGAGAGAAATTTGTATCCTCAAAAAAATTTCCTCCTGTCACTTTAATTATTTTCTTTGCCACAAAAATATCAACTTTGTATTTAAGCAAAATGAAATTTAGCCCTAAGCAAATCAAGAAGTATTTTTCTTTTTCTAAACACTATCAATAGTGGGGGGTAGTTTCTTCTATGAATTAGAGGTCAATCTGTTTATATCAAGTCTGTCAGTACAACAAAGTTTTAACCATTCAATGGCAATGCACTGTTGAACATCGGGCATCAGCCGGCAATGTCCCGCTGTGCACAAATTGTCTAAAATGGTTCCTTTTATAACCACCTTGAACTTGTGTTAAACAATCAAAATTTATACCAAGTCCACATACTTTTGTTTTAAAACCTCATTATTAAACTCGACAGTCATAACAATAGCTCAGCAGACGGTGAAGGCTGCTGTGGTGGAACTTATAAGTACAATTAATCTGAGACGCATTGCCCGTCGCCAATCGCAGTGATATTTCACTCAAGTGCATAGCACTCACAAAAGTACAATTGACCTCTGTTGAATTGACTCATCACACTACGTATTTACGTTTACAGCCAGTTGTGCATACTCAGTCAACGCACAGCATTTTAAACCGATGCAATCTCAGATTTGATTCCAAACAAATATACGATTAATAAATATTATACAATATAATCTGGAAAGAATTTTGTATTGTGCCACCAGTCTTAGTTCTGCTAAGCATACTCCATATGTGACCTGCTCCCCAAAACCAGGACAAAGTAGCCAGAGTAACTTTAGGAAGTAAATAATCAAAAATTCTGTAAAATCAATGAAACAAAGAATCGCAACACTATTGATTTTGATGGACAAAAAAAGTGCCATGTTTACATGTTTACATCTTTTAAAGCTTGTTTTCTCAAAAGTTAAAATCTTCACTTCCCTCAAAATGAAAAATTCCCCGACTTTATCCGTGTTTCGTGGGAGCAGGTCACATATTATGTCTTTCACATGTTGTCATTTACTGATGTGGGATGTCTTGCAAATAGATACATAATTATACATTTCACCTGTCACCTAGCTCAACTTCGTCGATCTCAATTCCCTCCAAATGGCGATATATCCCTTCTTTCACTACCAATCACACAACGTGAGTTCGATATACATTTGTAATGGTGATGACTATGTGAAAAACCTTCAAAGATTAGAAATTAAAAATTTTGCAGGAAATTGCTACTACAATCACTTCTGCCACTCGTGCATGAAATGATCCATAATTGCCAAGGTCCAGAGAGGTCATACTACTCACATGGGTCACCTCGTGTTCGTTTGTTTACCAACAAGGATTAATTCTCTCCTGTTTTCTCCAGTAAACACCCTTATCCTGGCGCCCTCGTTCGAAACTAACAAACATGACGGCTCGAGTGATCTCAGCACATTGTACAGCCGTTGAGATGGGGTGCATAAATACTGAACTATCCATCACCTAGTTCGCATATACGAGCAATTTCGATCAAATCAGACGCATTCTTCAAATCAAAATTTTTTTGTTACGGACTGCTCTGATGCGAGTACACTCACATGTGACATGACGAAAACATAGCCTAGTGAAATCTAGGCTAGATTTCATTCTTCATCTACGGCCCATGCGATTAAAGTTTTAGATTAGCGTACGCCGCCCGCATGCTCCAAAAATCTGCCCCGGAAATTTTCATTATTTTTAAAAAAAAAAAAATCATTATTTTGCATAAAGTGTTCTTCATCACAACAAATCAAATTTTAAATCATTAACCAGCTTGAAAAGGGACAATTAGCACAATAACAATAGACCTTCATGCCTGCAACATTTCTGAACATCACATGACACATTTCCTCATTTCTTGATGCATGATTGTAATCTGTCGGCTCTGGCTGGAAACCCGTGAACTCACAAGTCAACCAATAAAAATGTACATAATGAATAATGAAATCAAGCCTCAAGCCTTTTGAAAAATGTCCTGACCAAATTTTGAATAAAACTTTCACATTCTCATGGCCTAAGGCTGACACGTTCAGATTTCCTCAAAAGAGGGCTCACTTCATCCAGATTCACATAGGTTTCTATGCAATTTGATGAAACAATGTTTTGGCATTTCATCACTATTTCTTAATCTGAATAATTATCACCTTTTCATATGAATTACAAATTACATTTTCTTACCTAAGACACAAGTTTGTAATTATTTGGTTAAATTTCAAAATTTTTTTGAACAAATCTCTACAAACTACTAAGTCTAAGTACCAGTGAGGCATACCCCACTGTCCCTGCTTTTCGAATTTGGACCTATACTGGGACAGTGGGGCTACATTCATGTGAATAATGAGGAGTTGTGCGCTGGTGGCACAAATGCACCCGAATTGGTCGAATTACTACTTTATTTAAACAGAATCTGGCACAAAAGTGATCTACGTGTAGATTAAGAGTGTTCTAATGTTAATTCTCCATTTATTGAAGATATAAATTTCGATTCCTGTTAAAAATCCAGAAATTAATTCCCCTGTTAATGATACATAATTTCCGCTTCCTGGCAGTGACGGGCCCGGGGAGTCCACCATAATCAGTAGTGCATTAATTAGCTAAATAAGGGAATGCGCAAATAAAGGGAAATTGCACTCCTTGAATTTTGATACGAATTTCGCCCAACTCGATGAGCGAGTAGTTAAAGCACAACTATCTAAGTTACTGTCTTCTACGCCCCAAGAATTAGTGAGGCATACCCCACTGTCCCTGCTTTTCGAATTTGAACCTATACTGGGACAGTGGGGCTACATTCATGTGAATAATGAGGAGTTGTGCGCTGGTGGCACAAATGCACCCGAATTGGTCGAATTACTACTTTATTAAAGCAGGCTCTGGCACAAAAGTGATGAAGATACGTACCTAAGGGTGTTCTAATATTGAATCCATCCATTTCATTGAAGATATAAATTTCGATTCCTGTTAAAAATCCAGAAATTAATTCCCCCGTTAATGATACATAATTTCCGCTTCCTGGCAGTGACGGGCCCGGGGATTCCCCCAACAATGACTTATTCGTAAAATCATGGAATGCGCAATAAAAGGGAAATTTGCACCCGGGATTTGCACTCCTTGAATTTTGATACGAATTTCGCCCAACTCGATGAGCGAGTAGTAAAGACATGTGAAAGTAAAATACCCATCCAGTTACAGAGAACACCGCGATAAATTGACAAATACATCGAGTTGGGCACAGCACAACTACCAAGAATGGCGTCACAAAATAAGCTTCCACACTAAAATTATCGGAAGATATGAGAACAAACACCTCCGGGGTGTAAATTACAATATTTTTTGGGGGGCCCCCCTAAAATAATCGGATACAAACCTCTTTTTGCTGTTTAATTAGTTAATGTGCATGAAAGATATTCATGTGTTGTATCAAATTTGGCCATTTAAAAAAACGCAGTTTGGGGTGCTATTTCAGCCCATATGACAAAACAAACGATGGCGCTGTTGCGAACTTGTTTTGCAAACAAGTCGGTGGGCCAGAAATCCCAAATTTAGACTGAATTGAACACGTAAACCCAGAGAAACCCGAAATCTTAAGGGAAACTGCCTACATTTTTTTATTTTAACAGCAATATTTTCTTATTCCAAAAACCGCCGGAGGGAAGAATAACTCCCTGTAAGGATTATTTTTTTTAATATTTCTATATGAATAACAGATAATGACGAGGTCATAGGCCTATATAGGCCATTGGAATTTTGAACACCCCTGACCGACGCCCAGCAAAGCACTTCATATTGCTGTAATCTCTTTTGATGTCATTTGGGTACGTTTCTATTTGGCCGCCATTGTCCTAGTTGCAAGACTAAACAGCAAGCCGATGACTTATGACATTGGATATGGACCACTCATTGTGTTTTCGACCACCCTTGGAAATATATCATGTACGCGGTTATGTAAAATCGACTCTGGCGGCCGGGGCGCATCGAGTCAGTTTTTACAAGTTTTTGTCCTATGTCACACTCACCCTGTGTCAAGCAAGCCTCCATCCGTAACTCGTACATCATCAATGGCAATATCCCCCTCATAACCCCTATCCAGAATTGCTTCGAACACCACAATAATACGTGGATGTGGGTTCCACATGCTCGACGAGCAATATCCCATAGATTCCTTGTTCTGATTCCATCGACCAAACTGGCGCATAGTCATCAAAATTTCCTCCGTATGGAATGATGTATGACATTTAAGGTGCCGGTTTGTTTGTCATCGCCCAACATGTGATGTACCATTCTAGACAGTTGCCGGTATTGGCCGGTAGCACCGGCGACCAAAGTCGAGCTACATCGTCAGTGTCACCAGCCGAAGCGCAACAAAACTTAGAAACCTGAAGACATGTAGGAAAAGTTATGGTTCACTAGTAATTTACCGCAGATTCCCCACCTGAAGCCGGAATAAGAGAAAAGATGACATTTCGTCGGAGTCGGACCGCACTAATTTTCCACCGTTGAATGATAAATAAATGTGTCACTACTGACCTAAATGTAGAGTATGTAGGCTTTTATAATAAAGATATTCCTAATGAATGCCCTAACCCCCAACTGGCAACCAAACTGGAGGGAACGTGCCCTGTTTAGATCAGTCCAGATTTAGGTTCATCCTTCATGTGAGACTGAATGGAATTAGCCTAGCATTAAATCTTCTATAAGAGGATCAAAGGATTACAAGGATTGTACAGCTTTATTCCGTAAAAGAGTCTTACTCTAGTCTTAACTCATGAATATCTTGCACCAAGAACACACCCAGATTTAAAGTGTACTAACAGGCTAATTTTTAATTTAAGTATGTTTTCAAAGATGTATTTGCGGTCTGAAAGAAATAATATCTACTGCAATATAGATTGCCTTATTAGCAGAATTAACTAATAAATGTTGCCCATGGAGGTCGCCATGTTCGGCATTGGTGACGTCGCTCGGCATTGGTGACGTTGTATGACTTTGTAAGTCAATAGATAAAAAACAGGTGTCTAAGGAATGTCCAGGGTACTCCTAGTCAGAAAATCGGATTATATAGTGTGTCCAGTAGAAAAGTAGTAACGATCGATTAAAAACTGCTGCGGATTCTTGAACAGAATATAGCTGAAAAGGTTTGGTTATGGCATTCACTAGTCCTTCACTGGCTACTTATTTCAAGACACACTATGTACTATATACCATCATCATTTCAATTTTTCTCGTGGGCGATCAAAAGGGCTGCAATCATACGGAAAATATTTAAATGTTTACTTTGTTATCAATAATATAGTGTCATTTTTCTGACTGAAAGACATTAATTTGAAACAAAAATGTATTTATAATATGTTGAAGCGCAAATTATATTAGCCTGGTATTTCGCTTTAAGGGTAGTGTCAACCCTAGTGCTTTTGTTTTTACACAAATTTCTGATTTCTGCACCATTTTAAACATCACCCTGTGTTCTATCGTTACCAACAAAGGTTATCCAATGCAGACAATCCTGAGTTGTATTTTTTTAAATTTTTTTTACCGATTTAAAATGTTGACCATTAAAGTCACAAAAACCACATGGTCTTAACGGCGGGAATTTAAGCACATTACACGCCGTCAGGCGCAAGGCGCAGCATCGCGTCGCGTGGTGAATTTTTGCTGCGTAATGAAGCATTGCGCGAACGCATCTTGGAAAAAACAAAAAATAATATTTGAAAATGTAAACAAAGCACTAATTTAGACCAGATGAAATTACAATTTCTTCTGATTTCTGGAGTTGAAGACAAAGGAGGTTTGATTCAATAGTGCATAAAGATGTATTTTCATCACTTGCACAACATATTCAATTTTAAAGTTAAAAGGTAAAGTTATTTGAGAAAGAGACAGCTTGAAATGGCGTGAAAAGTCAATTTTTTACTAAAACACAGATTTTCTCAATGTTCAATTTTTGCAAAATTTGGCAAATTTTCAGACAAGATAACTCCAAAAATGCCGAAGTAAAAGGTAAGGTTTAACTTTCCTACGATAGCAATCAGTCTTCTCTAGGGACGGTTTTCTCAATTTTTTGATTTCTAACTAAAGATATTATCTAATATATACTCAAATTTTGGATATGAAAGGTAAAAATCACACTTTTTTGACACTTTTCCTTATATTTTGAAAAGCAAGCTCTATTTTAAAAAAATGAAAAAAACGTCCCTAGACAAATTTGTTTTGTTTCTAAAAAATAACATAAGAAATCCTGTTATGGTGTCTGAAAATTTTGGGGCAAAATCATGTTTTTTTAGTATTTTTCTCAAAATACGGAAAGTTTTACATTAATCTGATGCCATCATCGGGTTCATCGTTCAATTTCTTTCTAGAAATGTATACTTTTACAGACAATAATCAAATATTTGCAAAGTTACAAACCAAAATAGATACTCGGAAGCTCAAGGTTGACACTGCCCTTAACTTATTTAGAGACATTGAGACGGCCATTACCTGCATTTGTTCCATAAGTATGATCCACGGGCGGACCAGTGGTCCTGTCCCTGTCTTCCGCTTTGTTCCTTACCCAGTGAAATTGTCTTTGTCGTCCTGCGTAAAGCTACACATGTCCTGATTTTCAAAATCGCACTGGAGAACGACGGCATTGTGCCAGGACTCGGGGTAACCACAACTGTAAGTCATCAGAATTCAGAAAGGGGTATTGTATAGCTATAAAATCCAATAACCATGTAGTCCAAACATTATGTTTGTCTAATATCAATTATTTTTGGGGCCGACAACCACTTAATTCAGTCAAAATGGTAAGACTAATGTTGTTAGCCTATTTGGTTATTAGACCTAATTGATATTAGCTGGGAGGTCCCAGATATTAGGCCATGTAAATGGTATAAGCCTCAACGCTTTTGAATGGCACTGGGTTTGAAACCAGAGGTTGTTTTGAGTCACTCCCACAATGCACTAGTTTTGTGAAATGTCACCTCAATGGGTCATGTGATAACATATAAAAATCATATTCTACAACATAAAAACCCCTGAACTTTAACGCCCATTTTAGTCCCCAAAGTGTTTAGTCTTAGGGAGTTTTTGCATAATTATGAAATGTGTCTTGTGGTTCTTAAACTTGTGGAACACTTTTTTCATCCCTACGTACTGACTATGTTTAGTACATACGTATATGGCACATGTACATGCCTCATGGGAAATTGATTCAAAACACCCTCTGGGTTTTGAACCAATGGTGTTGTTATATGTGTGTAGATATTTGAAAAATGGGTTTTAGTAGCCCAATGGAAGTTTACCATTGTGCAATCAACTTTATATAATTATATATAATTCCATATTTTTTCGGAAATCAAGATGTCTTTCACCAACCATAAATTTGTGTATAAAGACCAACTGGTTCCTTTCTCTCTCTCTTCCTCCTCCTCCCTTCCCTCTCCTCCCACCTTTCGCTTTCCCTCTTTCTCTTTCAACTTAACTCTTACAGCTCCAAATTTTACAAACTCTGCCTTCATTTTCCGTTATACCTTGAGGACAGGTTCCAGAAAATATACTGACATCGTCAACTGCGATGTCTCCCGACGGCCATTTCCTCCCATTTCGCTTTCCCCAGCACGAAGTTTGAAAGCAGACCCATCAATGCTGGTCAGATCCACCTAAAAGGGAAAAATGTAATACAAAATAATTTTTTAATATGGTAGCCCATAGTTGTCAGTTGTGTTGCCATACAAACAATCAACAACCTTACTGTTTACAACCACCACAATAGACCGCAGCATACCTGGTGGGGGTTACCCCCCTCAAGAGGTCTTGTGGGTTGTCGTTGAGCAAGACTTTAGTTGTCGTGGTTGTAGGGCATAGCCAGGGGCGGCGCCAGTAGGGTGGCCACGGCCGGCCCACCCCCCAAGGTTCAAAATTAATTGAAATTGCGCAAAAATTAGGGGTTGAGTTGATTTTGTACTGTTTCTCCCCCGCCTTTCCTCCCCCCCCCCCCCATGTTTCCGCCCCTCCTATGATTTTTACCCTGGCGCCACCCCTGGGGCATCGCTTGTAATTCTCAGGCATAAGACAACTGGGATTGAGAATGTAGCAATGTTCCGTTACTTATATTGGGTGGCTCTAAAATAGCTTCGCAGAACCACCAGTACATGGTCACATCCATACGTTCCTATGTCCCACCCCCATGGAAGTTACAGGTATTGAAAAGCACAACACCGCAATGTCCCCACATGGCCTATAAGTTGGTTTGCTTACATTCTGTAACTGCCTTAAAAATAGTGAGTATGAGTAAAACTTAACCTAAATCTCTTTTAGTTGTGACTACTATTCCCCCCAAATTGTCACATATACTGAACGAAACCACTTGCTAATTCATAAAAATCAAGGAAAAGTGTTTTGTGTCATTGTAAATATCATGACAACAACCTACATAAACAAGCGCACACGGCCAACCATGCCCATTGTTGAGAATTGTTGATAAAGCTATTCATAAGGTGTGAACTGGCGTGGATGAGTGACCATAGTCATACCTCAATTCAGTGGTCTAAATTAGTCCGTTCAGAACAGACTCCGAGCGCGCAGCGGCGAGGTCCTGGGAAAAAAGTGTATTCAAAATGCTTTAGTATTTCAATACCGTACAAATGAATAGGCTAGCTGCGGGAATTTTTTTTGTACCGGCAGCCTATCCCCCATTCCTCCCCCCCCATTCCCCCTATATTTTGAAGCATTTGGCCCTCGAATCGGAATTCTAAAATAACCCGAGTACTTCCTGAGTCCGAATATTCACCCTAATCACAGCTTTTTATTTTACCTCCTTTCATGTCAAAATCCAACACATAAATTTGCTTCTTCCAAGACCCTATAAAAATGTCTTCTCATTGCAAATCAACAAACGCTGATTGAATATTCATTTAGAAGAAGGACCCTCGTTCTCTCCCACTGACCTTGCACCGAGAGCGTAGCGCGACTTCGTGCTCGGTGGCTATGATTTCTAGGTCACAGGGTATGGACACCGGGAGGAACGAGGGTCCTTTCTGAATTGGACTAGTGGCATACGTTTTGTCATGGGAAGACTTTCTTTAGCCAGAAAAGCAGATAGAGACATATTTGGCTACTGGTGCTGTGGAAAAAATTTTAGAATGAGTTCACTGCGCTGTAGGGATACGAAGTAGTGAGTAAATTACAACTAAAACTTCGTCCATTAAGATCATTTGCTCACCCTCGGGCTTCCTCCTCGTTGGCGTCTTTCCGCGAGGTGGAGCAGTGTCATATTGGTAGGAATGACCACATGCTAGCAGGCGAGGGCAGGCTTCAAATCTAACTCACCAATTTGTGACCGTACCCATTCTTAACTGTGTAATCCTATGGGAAAATCACAAAATTTGTGTTTGGACTATCCCAAAGACATGGGAAAAAGACATATGTCTAATGGCTTTGTACTTATGTTACCATGTTATAATAACTAGATGTGTGGGAATAAAGTCGCATTTTTGTAAATTGCCCCTCCGTTTGTCAAAATAAGCTCTATAAATCCATTTTTGTCAGGCAAGGCAATTGCACTAAACTGCCCAGTCACAATTTGTGAACTATCTGGCACAAACATGTGTCCAGACGAACTCTGCCAATTTTTTTGCACGACAGACATATGACCCCTCATTTTTTAAGTTAAATAATATCTTTTCATGAAAAACCATTTTAGTTAGAAATTTCCACCTCAAAATTTTCTTGGTTAAGACACTATCATGATTTGAAAATATTTGGAATTTGGCCAGGAATAGCTTCAAAGTGAGGATAAGTCTGTAGAATCCCTCATCAGTTAACCTTTTCCAACTGAGAATTGACAGAAAAGAAAGAAACGGCTGTGTTCCCAAGATCATTCCCCATTCAATTACGTGTTTTGTAGTAAGGGTCCGAACGGACAGTAAGACTAAAACCCGATTTTGTCTTTATTATGATGCTTCTGGTCTTATCATTTACGGGTTATGTTGGATAACTGTAACTTGCTACATACATGCCAAAATCTGATTTTTTGAATGATTTTTTGACGATTTCTGATTTAGGGCAAATCACTGATTGTGGTCTTTACCCTAACTAGTCTAATCTGTTAGATAAATCATTTTTGTCTTTGTATTCAAGTAAGTGCTACTCCTGTCAAATGAAAGTAAACAGTACAATGCTGTCAACAAAACATGCTGCTGTGCAATCTCCATGTCTGTCTTGTGTGTTCTGAGGTTTGTACTTGAGCAAAGCTGAAGACCACATTCGTGGGTGTAAACCCACCATTGGGTGAACCTAGGCTATACTGTAAGAAACTATAAGTTGTAACGAATGTCGGCTTGCCACTTTGCAATAATTGCACCACAATTCCTAGCCCAACCTACACGTTCTTAATCATTGGCTATTTCTCCAAGAAGGCCACATCAACTGTTCTGTGGAGGGCCTTTACGACGAATTTGTCGCTAAAACAAACTCGTCATGATTCACTTCACATATTCCTTCTCGTATGATTACAAAACGTAACCAAACACTCGTGGATAAATAGAAAGGTAAGGCGGCAGCACAAAGAGGAAACAAAGAGCATACAACAAATATCGTAAGACTCCATCCCAGGAAAATCTAGAAAATTTCCAGGACTTGCGTAAAAACATGCAAAGAGAGACTAGACGCTCTTCACGTAAATTCATCAATTCCATATGCATGGATTCTTCTAAATAAATTCTGGTCTACAAAATCAAACATTTGAAAAAAGATTCTGCGGTATTCTCAACACTTAAACAAACACGGCAATTTGAGTCTGACAATGGCCATCAAAGCATCAATACTAAACGAGCAATTCAGTCAGTATTCACACTGGAGAAGAACAAAGTGAGCCATATTTACCGTCCTAGTTCATCCACCTATCCCGTGGACTTTATCATTTCGGTTGACGGTGCGTTCGCAAATTACTTTCTGACCTAAACCGCACAACTCAGGCCTGATGGTGTCCGTCCCTGCCCGTATTCTTAAGACCGCTGCAGAGGAGATGCCCGGCATTGACAGTTAATTTCAGAAATCTTTAGGATACTGGCGAAATACCATCATCCTGGCGGCGTGTCAAACATCTCTCCCATATTCAATTCAAACAAGGCGTAACGTACATGCTTTGCCAATTACCACGTGCCTGTTTCCCTCAACAGCCAGCTGTAGCAAATTCTTGAACATATTATACACTCACAAATCATGGCAACATTTTGAAAATTTCTCCAATCCTATGACATAACACCTGGTTTCAGGAAAGACACTCCTGTGAAACCCAACTAATTTTGACAATACATACCTTCCCAGTCTTTAGAGCAACATATCTCAGACAGATATGATCATTATGGATTTTTTCCAGGCATTTGATTCCGTCCGCCACAACCGGCTCCTCCTTAAAAAACTTGATAATCTTGGTATTCGTAATAATCTTCCTTTATGGTTTCAAACTTTAAACTTCCTTAAGGGCACCGTTAG